>JAXQQM020068462.1:0-78657 GCA_034641835.2 Pinus albicaulis | reverse complement strand
TATTACAGTGGTATCAAAGCATGATCTTTGGCTCAGCCTGTGAGATCCAGCTATCAAGAAAATGAGAGATGGATAGAAGCCAGAAAGCTTTAGTATGTGACAGAAGGAAGGAAGACAAGCTTACAAAGCTTCTTCCAAAATCTCTGCAGAGATTTCAGGGAGAGCTGAAGAGAATGAGATTGGAGATGGGATATCCAAAGGAGGTTGAATCTAGAGCTGAATCTAGATTTTCACATGGTGAGTGTGAGCATGCAGCTACACTCCATGATGCACAGGGCAGTCAAGTGCCCAGAGCTATCTTGAGATGGATGGGAGGAGGAAAAATGCCTAAGAGGAGAACTCTTAGTGATTTGTTGCATGAGTATGAATCTCAAACTGAGAGGCTTAGAGATCATATTGATTTCCAAGAGTTTTGAAAGATCCGAGTGGAGAAGAACCAACAGTAGGATGCAGGTAGATTTCTTCTATCTACTTTTTCCAGATCACCTACATGTTTAGTTGGAGCTTGGGTGAAGGAGCTAGACTCCTATTTGCAGCTCCACCATATTTCTGGAGATGAAGCCATCAGAGTTGCAGCACTGCATTTTAGAGGTAAGGCTCATGCATGGTGGATGTTTGAATCTTATTCCTTAAAGAATGCCAATACTTTCTCTTATGCAAGAGTCATAAAAACATTTATGGAGAGGTTTGGCGAAAAAATTTCTAAGACACATGAGCAAGGAAAACTTGAGAGAACCAAACCCTTGCATGTGATAGAGGGAACTCCATTTTAGAAAACCATGGGAGGAGCTTATATATTTCATTGCACATTTCCAGAAGCAAGACCTCCAATTCATATTCTTGGACAAGAGGGCATGGGGATCTCTTTTCCACAAGAGGATCCAACTGTTGAGATGTTGCCCACATGCATTGAGGAAGATGAGGGAAACAACGCTGTCACATCTAGAGCACATCTAGTGCCACATGTAGAGGGAAGAGGAGCACATGCTCCCACAGGAGGGATTCTTGTATCTTTGCAAGAAGTTCCCCAGGATCTCATACATAGAGGTCCAAGCATAATTAATGAGCAGCATGATTGTGCAACATTGCAACTGGAAGGAGAAGGAAGGGATGAAGAGCAGTATCATGTGATGAGAGGCACACACCCTTATCTATTTCAAAGAGCTAATGCAAGGAAGAGGCAGACTTATTTGCATAGTGAGGGCAAGGGCAAAGTTGCCCAATCATATGTACAGTCTACTCTTGACATTGATGTCTCACTACATGGAGGCATTCCATCGGGGAGGCCACCAGATATGCAGTTGATGAGAGATATATTGTCTTTGGGTTCACCACTCTTGGATTGTGGAGAGGTGAAGATTTTGGAGGAGAAATTTGGCATGGAGGATGTCAAATTAGCAAATAGCAACATGAGGAGAGCTTCACATGCCCGATCACCAGTGCTATCTCTTAGGAGGATTGATCCTTATTGGAGATCTCATCTTTTAGTAGAGTACTCCAAGGATCTTGGTGCATGCATGATTCTTGATGACCCAGATGGAGATGACAGATACATGGTGGATGATGTGGTCATCTATTCCTATGGCAGGATCTTCTTGAGTAGATCTTCTAGTCTCAAGGAGAAGCTACTACATGCAGCACATGAGGACTTTTCTTCTATGCACTTTGATGCATATTTCCATTTGATGGAGGAGTTCACTTGGGAGGGAATTTAGCATGACATATTTCAGCATATGGAGAGATGCATAGCCCGGATGGTGATAGAGAGGATGTCACAACCACCTTCCTACTCATTGGGAGTGAGGGAGAATTTCCAGTGGAGCCATTTCAGCTCAAGACCTCAAGTACATGATGGAGGAGGTATCATTTCAGATGTTGTCTTGTACTTCTTTTCCTTGGTTGAGTAGCATGATGTAACAAGAAGAATTATCTCTTCTTTCTTATTGTATGATGATGTTCTTGCAACTACTTGTAGCATTGATCTTGTCTATCCTATTGATGAGCTATGGGGGAAGCCATATGTCTCTTGGTGTGCACCAATGACACCATATTGTAACTTCATGTTTTCATCTTATGAGATGACTGTGGTAGAAAAAAAGTGGCTAGAAAAGAACTTTTTATTTCTTATTTTTTGATTGATCCAAGGATGCCTTCTCCTGGTTCCATGACAGGGACCATGATTCACTCTCCGGTTGTCATTTGGAAATTTTTATTTTATTTTATCTTCCTTCCATGTATTTCTTATGTGTTTTTACTCAAGGGAAGCTTTGTATGGAGAGATGAACCAATTGGATGGCATGGCACCCATATGATAGAGCAGCAGAAGACTTGTTGGTATGGGGCATCATACAAGTTAACCATCATGATCTCACTTCATGGCTTGTATGAGGGAGAGATGAGGAAGTAGAAAAAGTTGTTGTTGCTATGGTTTCACTTGGGAGAGTTTGGGCAGAAAGTTTCACATACTTTCCATGATATTTCCGGAGAGAAGGAAGGCACAGTCATGGTGCAAGGAGGCTACCCTTCAGCATTGGAGGATTATGAGAGGCTTCCATGTCGGAAGAAGATCTTCTCACATAGCAGCATGATGGTGGATGGATTTGGCATATGGAATGTCAAAGGAAGAGGTCATGGAGTGACAAGAGCCTTGCTACTAAGGCCTACAATGTTGTCACTTGAGAGCATGTTTCTGTTGATGGATTTTTCCAAAGGGAGAATGCGCCCTCTCCTCTTGCAGATTTTTATGAGGGAATTCTCATGGGAGGGCTCACTCATGGACCTCACTTTCAGCTTACACATGATGCATGGTAAGAAATACATTTATGTGCTTATTTATTACTCTATTTAGTACTTCTTTTTCCTCACCATATGTAAAAAATGCATTGCTCCCCATGAGAGAAAGATTATTTATGGGTTTCATGGTCACCTTAGGGCCAAATCTTGTAATATTGGTAACCCATATTTACATGACTTTGGGCAAGTGTTGTATTGTTTTGATTGTACACAACTAGTCTATATTGTAGCTTTCTACTTCATAGTGGATGAGCTAACATGCATAGCTGCAAATTATTTGAAGAAAAACTTGCCACTTGATGCTCTGAATCAACAGTCAAAAGGACTACGTTGTATCCACCATAGAGACCATATGTATCATCCAAATTTTCACATAAACTTCAGCCATTTTCTGATTTGGATGCCATGTGGTGATGATGTGCCATTCATATTGTATGGAATGGTTTGGGTTGACATGACTCATGAATTTGGAGGAAGGGTCTTTGGAGACTCAATCTTCTTCTTGCCACTGGAGGGAAATCATGTTGCAGCCCGAGATCAACATATCCTCTACACTTATCATTAGTGGAGAGGAGGACAGTGTGGCATAGGCCCTCTTGCCTATCATGTTCACTTATTCAGCCCACCTACATCTAAAAGGCTGGTGGAGATATTTTCTTGAGTTACCATGTTGGAGGGTGACTCACTTCATTTGGATGATAACATGGGTGAGTAAGCCGTCATTCATGATGATCATCATCCCTGCTTTGTAAGAGCCATGGGCGGTGAGCAAAGTTTCATTCACACTACCTTTGATTGGTACGAGACACTTTTGGTGTTGCACACTTGGGAGGAAGCATTGGATGACCGTTTGTTTGTGAATTCTCTTGATGCAGTGATGGAGGTCATTGAGTAGGAGGCCACATGAGGATCGAGGGAGAAATTTTCTCTCCTTATACATTTTCTTGAGAAAAGAAAATATTTTGGAGGGGATGACTGTAATGTTCCAAAATTTTAGCCTCCAAGCTAAATGGAACATTAGAGTTAGCAGCAACATTAGCCGATATGGGTAGAAAAACCCATAAGTCTCCTAAGGAGGATAAAATACTCCAAATGTGAAAGGGGACACTCTTTCAAGCATAATAAAACACCTCCATGTGTGAACAGGGATAAGATCAAGCTGCTTTGGCCAAGTTTATAGCGCTGTTTTAGAGGAGGAGGAATCCAAGGATGAATAATGCAGTTTTGGAGGGAGATGTATCTTTGGATAGAGATGAACTAATTGAGTGGGGCCAAGGGAAAGAAAACTCATGTATTATATAAGGAAGAGGATGGTAGCATTCTTCACCATGTCTTAGTTCATTATTCTTTTCTGCCAAGACTTGTTGCTGCTTTGCTTCTTAGCAGAGTTGCAGTGCTGTTTAGCACTGAGTGTTCCTGAGTGGGAATCCCACCTCTTTCCTTTGAGGAGCCTCATTGGGATAGTTTTCATTAATCATTCGACATCAGGTTTTCAGGCCAAGCTTCAGCCATCCTCATCAGTGCATTTTTTGTCATAGATTGTGCAGTGTTGTTGGGTGCAGTAGTGGAAGGGATTGGAATCCCAGTTTCTGAGCTAGTTTCTCATTGGAGGAATATTTCCTTCACTTGAGAGACTTGTTTGGAGAGCTCCAGAGCTTATTTCAGATCTGTGGTATCATAACACACATTTTCGATACATTCCCAATGTTGTTTCTGCTAGGGAATGCATTATTTTGGAGGCAGTGCTCAGTGCATGGTTTGGTGGCTACGTTGTTGAGTTTCCTTGTGATTGAGAGGTTCATCGTTTCATGGGAGAAATCCCTTGAGGGATCTACATTATATCAGAAATATTTCCAGCCTTTTACACTCATGTGCTTTAGTGTTGCAGTGATGATTCAGTAATTTTTGAATATCACATTTTGTATGGAGAGTGTTTGACAAGAAACCCTTGCCAGGTTATCTTGTATTTTGTATAAGGAGACTAGATCTTAGTTATTAATGCAAATTTGATTAAAATATGAGTAGATCTATTTTTATTCTTATTTTTTGAGTTAAAAATCTCATAATACTGCGCAGTCACTTTATGCAGCAAATTCAGCAAAATGCAGTTTTGGGGTTCTTAGTCATTTTCAGCTACTCTAGAGTGGGAGGTCTGTTTAACCCACCTAGTTTCATTTATTTCTGATATCCTATTGTATTTAGATTCTAGATGGATGTATCTACGGTATCTAAGTGATCATTTTAATTTTTTATTGCATATGTTGCTAGAAATGTGTTTTTCATGTATGATTCATGAGCTGTTCCTAATTTGGAATATTACAGTTTTCCCCTGGCTGGTGGCCTATATTTGGTGTCTTTGATCTATGTAATTTTTCTTTTATATTTTCTTGAGGAACTGAAGAAATTAGAAAAGAAGAATATAATAAGAATTAAAGAACATCACAATTAAATAATCAAGAACAAGAAAATATTTTTGCCTTTTTTATTTTCTAACATGGTATCAAAGCTTTGGTGAAGAAACAAGGAAAATTAAGTTTCAAGGAATTAATCAAGGAAACATAGGAGGCTCAGAAGAAGTAACTCTTTAAGGAAATAAGTTTTCACTACCTTAAAGAAAGATTTCTAAGACTATCAAGGGAAATAACAAGCTTGAAGGAGCCTCAAACTACAGGTCTTGGAAAAATAGGATTGACCTCATCCTTGAAAAGAGCAAGGTACTAGATCTGGTAAAGGGAAATGTGAAGAAGCCCACAAAAGACTCTAGTGATGCAAATAAGGTGAAATTCAGAGAATTGAAATTAGTGGATATGACTCTGATGTTTGAAGGCATAAAGGAAAACCTTTTCCCTTTCATTGCGAACATTGATCATGTTCAGGAAATTTATTAAGCCTTGTCAAAAATTTTACCATTAAGAACATTGGAAATGTGGCAAGCTTGAAAAATAAAATAAGGACTACTAAGATGACCAAGGAGGATATTTTAGCTACTTTATTTATGAATATATCAAGAATAAGATATGACCTTCTTTCCATTGATGAAATGCTGATAGACAAAGAACCCTAATAGGGTTGATACCTACTTGGAGTGCATTCGATTTAGGTCTGAAAAGTTGGAAATAAGCTCCCACCTTTAAGGAACTATGAATAGCCTGCAGTCAAGAAGAGTTAAGAATCTCATTAGTAACCAACAATGAAGAAGTCTCAAATAATTATGTTGCTCATAACAAGGGAAACTTCAAGAAGAAATGGCCAAGGATGAAGATTGATATGCCCAAGAATGAATGCTATCATTTCCATAAAATGGGTCATTATAGAAGTGAGTGTCCCAAAAATCCTAGAAACAAGAAAAGAGAAATATATCATGTGAATGTGGCTGAAGAAGAATCCTCTCCCAAGAGAGTGAAGCCCGAAGAGAATGACATAAGAGACTTACACTACTAAGCCCTTTGTTCCTAACTTTAGATATTTCATTTATATATTTTATATTTAGTTATAGGTTTAACATATTTTTGGAAAGAAATTTTTCTTGTTTTATAAGTTTTAGGTATCCATCAAATATTTGGAGGGAGCCCACAACAAATCCTCAAGATAAGTATCTCATTCCCTCTCAATTTTGGTTTCATATACTAATTTAAAGTTTCGATTATATCAAATACTAATCACCTTTCTACCTATATTTTTTCTATGAATTAACCTCTTGAATGCTCAAGAATCATGAGAGAAGGCCTCAAGGATTGAGAAAGAATGCCTCACAAGAAAAATCATTGGAATCAAAATGTTTGTGAAGAAAAAAAGGTATTTCATAGATCATAAAGCCTTGTTATTATCTTTGGTATATTCATTCTACATTACTAACTATTGCTATGTCTAGCTCTCCTGAATCTTAAATATTCTTGTTTGGGATGATTCATCATCTAATGAATCTACCTACCTTATATATTTGATTGTTTGAATAAAATAACCCTAAAAATTTATCTGGAAAACCATAACCTAAGGGTATGTTAATAATGCGTGAAACCATAAACCTACTTAGGGTTATTAATGAAGATATTTCTATACTAATTATGTCATGTTTGGGATTTTTATATGATCATGGAAGCTCTAACTTATTAGGGTTGAAATTATGTTGTTCGAAATCTTGAACCTTTAAAGTTTTGATATAATAATGGTTTTCTTTAATATGAATCGAAACCCTAGGTTTTGGTTAGGTCTACAAGAAAAATCCTTGTTATGTACTTAAAGTCCTAGGAATAAAACCCTAGGTACATGTTCATTTGGTTGAATCTCAATATATGTGTAATGTATTTATATTTTCTGACATATGATATGCTTATGCATGATGGTAATCTCCTAGATTTGTGTGTTGACCAAATTTCTAATGGTCATAAGTCCTAGGGTTTGGAAAAAATCCCTAGTCAAAATTTGAAGTTCTAGGATGATGATTGAAATGTCTAGGGTTTTAAAACTAAGCCCTAGCAATGGTTAATTTCTCTAGTATGTGTATTCATCTGAATCTATGTAATGTTTGCTAAGAATTTATAAATGGAAAATCTAAGGTTTCCATCGAAACATAATAGAACTTATTCATGTTGTGTTTTTTTGATTGAGTGAAATCTAGGGTTTACATAAAACCCTAGTGGATAGTCTATCACATGGCTTCTGAAAATTATTATATACCTTTATTTTTATTTTTACTTATTTCTAGGTATCACTATATGATATAACTAATCTTTTGTCATCTTGATTGAATTGTTGATGTGATTGTATCAAACTTGGGCTGGAAGTTGAAGTATTGAAGTATAATGTCTTGTTGATTATGTAAAGTCTAAATGCTTCCACTACTGTAATATTCCATTATGACTAACTTCATTCTTGTATAAGATTTTGTTGTACTTTCTATCTAAGTTGTTCAGGTACATCATATTGGTGAAGAAGTTCGGAAGAGAAGTTGATATGATGAGAAGGATGGAAGCTATGAAAAAATTTCCAACACCAAAGGAAGAAGTTTATCTCCCTAGATTAAGAGGGAGCTTGGGTAAAATAAGAAGTGATGGTTATGGTTATCTACTTCATGTGTCATGCACTAGACCAGGACTAACAATCGTAATTCTTAATGAAGGCCATGAGTAAGAATCATAGTCATGATTGGAGAATATTTTGTTGAGATGCTATTATAAGAAGGAAAGCAAGATCCGATTGAAGAATATGTCATTGCATGTAAAGTAGGAAAGGAAAGTGTGTGTTTGAGGAATCTCCTATTAAATATTCAACTGATATTCCTACTGAAGATTAGTTGAATAGAAACATCAAAACCTTGAAGGTTTGTTTTGATTATATATTTTAAAATGTATTGTTGATTAGGGTTGTTATTGTACATGTGAATCTCTTGAAATTTTTATAGGATATTGGTTTTTGATCAATTTGATCATGAGAGATTTGTTGTTGATGATTTGTGAGTGAAGAATTTCTTGGAAGACATCAAGCTGAAACTTCGTTTTGATGTATGGTAGGGAGGGTGGAATCAGGTGGATGTGCTCCTAGTTCCCTGGGTTGATGGTTAGTAAGTAAGTCTGATGGTACCTATAGAGGCTGACAACTTTAGTTCATATTAGTACCACTTGAATAGATTGCCTTGGTCAGGAATCTAGTCCATGGCATTGTTGTTCCTAAACTGCTGAGTGACCAATGGATAGATTTCCCTGGTCATAAATCTAGTCCATGGCATTGAGGTGCCTAAAAATTCTTCACAGTTCACATAATTGAGATCTTCCTTGTACTTGTGTATTATGAATACCTCCCCAGTTAAGAGGGAGTGTTGAAGATTATAACTGGGTTCAGTCTTCATAAATTATATTTGAGTCAATATTTAATGTACTTGTCAAAAGAATAAAGAAAATAATTTTATATTATTATTAAATGACTTATTAAAGCATGGGTTTCATGCTTGGGTCATATTATTTTAGGTCAGAGTACCCATTACGGACTTCTAGGATTTAATCCGAGTTTGTAGAGTCATTACATATTTAAATTGATCCATATTGGGCTTTTGAATTATGTAATTCGCTTTAGTATTGAGTCAAATATGATTTATGGAGCCTCCACATCAATTCTTCCTTAAAGTGATCAAGTTGGCCTCAACTCAGGAATTCTATCTCATCATAAGCTTATATATATATAGGGAGATCGAACTCATTTGGAGGACTCACTCACTCAAACACATAAATTCTATATCTGCCGCTGCATTGGAAAAAGTGTGAAGTCGAGAAAGGGGTCAAAAGGAGTTTGAGTTTGGACAAGCTGAAGGATTGAAGGAAAATAAAAAATTTAGTGTCTCTCTCTCTCTGTCTCTCTCAAGTGCCCTAGATTGGAAGATCGAAGTCCCTCATTGTTTTTCTGATTCAAGTTGCTACATGTTGTTGCTGCCAAAATAAGAATAGGTTGAAGTTGATTTTGTTGGGTGCTAGTACCTTGAGAAGTTGTATTGGGTCAAAATTGAACTCATAGAAGCAATATCAAAGTCTTTCCTACAAGATCAAAGTTCCAAAATCAAGGTCGAAGTTCCAAGGTTGAAGGAAGTGTTACATAATGGTGTTACTGTTGCTGATGCTACCAGATTGAGGTAGGATCAAAAGGAAGGATGACTTGGTGTGGAGGAGGTGTGAGTCAAGGTCTAGAGTCTCAAGAATACTATTGAAGGAATAATTATTGATTGGGTTTTCTCTAGGGTGGGGTTTTCCCCTATCCACTAGCCTATATATAACATTCTTGATCTATGCACTTTTGCTTTGATATTTTATTGATGAACTAAGAAGAAAGAAGACAAGAAGAATATAATAAGAATTAAAGAACATCACAAGTAAATAATCAAGAATGAGAAAATATTTCCTCCTTTTTTATTTTCTAATAGGATGATCAATATTAAAATGGGTCTATCTATCCATTTATCTGGATGATCTCTACAAAGAAACTTAAATATGTAAATTCTAAACATGCTACTACCATATGATTCTTTCTATGATGCCATGCAAAACGTATTATATTGAAGGAAATATTACTCTTCATCAAGAACTTGATAGTTAGTTAACCTTATTTAGTAGTAAATATCCTTCACTTCTTCCTTCTTTTCCTTCTTCTTAGGTTCTCCTGCTGGTTCAGCTACATGTGCTTCACTTCTTTCCTTTATCTTGTTTTTTTTGCTTGTTTGGACAATCCCTCTTAATGTGTCCAAATTATTTGCATCCAAAACATTGCACTTTGGACATGTATTTCTTCTTGGACTTACCAAACTTTCCGTTCTTTGGCTTCTTGAATCAGGATAGAAAGGCTTCAGATTTCTCATTAGATCCATTAACATCCTTGACCTGGATCCTTGATTCTTCTAATATGCATTGCACCCACAAATCATCAAAGGGATTTGAATCCTTGTTGGAGTATATTATTGCTACAAAGTTGCTCCATTCTGGTGGCAATGAATTCATTAAACATATGGTTACTTCAGAATAGGTGATTGGTTTCCCAAGTCCTTGTAGATGGTCTCTTAGTTGAGAGACTCTCATGAGGAAGGCTTGCACATCCTCATCCTTTGATTTATTCATTATGTATATCTTGTTCCTCAAAGACGTCTTTTGTGTTGTTGTACTTACTGAATACAAATTCACTAGCTTGGCATACATGACCTTGGAAGTCTTAAAATTTGGAGCAAACTGAACAAGACAATCTTTAATGGATTCCACTATGATCCTGTATTCTCGTACCTACCCTTTCTTGTATTTTCCTAGTTCTCGTGTCTTATCTTTCACAGGTTCAGTAATTTCCTCAGTAACATATTCTATTACTTATTATTCTATTAGTCTCAAGTCAATTATTTTCTTCCATGCTATATAGTTTGATGACCCAATGAGCTTGTTTCTCTCTTTGTAGAAATAACCCATATGAATTGAAGATTCAATCATGATGTAATAATATGTTACTTACTTGATGATAAAGATTCTCCTTGATTATGTCTCCAACCTTCTTGATTCTTTCAAGACCTTTGGAGAGTTCTTGATGGTGTACTTGAAATATGTTCCCTAAGATTCCTCCACTAACAACTTCCAAGATTGATTCCTTAGAAATAGAATTACTTTGTGATCAACACCCTCCTTGTGAGATTGATGTATTCTTGATCTTCTTCAATGTATAAACCTTATATGCAAAGGGTCTTCTACCAATGAGCCTTTAAGCATATCCATTCAAGAGACAATTTTCCTTGTAGTCTTCTTCTTTCAAGCTTCAAGAGCTTCCTATATTTTTATTAGCAATTCATTTTAGTGTCCTTCGAGATGCCTTCCTTGTTCACCTTAGCTCTGATACCATGTTGGAAAATGGATAATGGTAGCTTATTAATCTTATTTTCCTTAACCTTAATAGTGCTTGTGAATATTTAGTTATCTTATTTATCTTATTTTGTTATATATTTCATTAAGAAATATCAAGCATAATAATAGTAAAAAAAGAGGAAAAAGATATATTCTCTCAGCTAGGGAAAAACCCCTCCAAGGGGAAAAACCATAAACTATTGTCTTCTTAGAATATTAATCTAATGAGATACAAAGACCCAATCTCTAGACCAAGTACTTATTCTAGTACCAAGTCATCCATTTCTCAAGCCCTTCCTTTATTCTACACCAAACTACTATACCTTGCAACTTCGAGCCCCTAGCTACAATACTTCTACTCAACCTGCAACTTTGATCCAAAAATTTTGTCCTTGAAACTTCTTGGAAACCCTAATATAGCTTCCTCTTGAGACCTAATTAGAGTAAGACAAATATCCCAAGGTCAACAATGTCAAGACAAGGTTTTTCCCTCCAACTACCTAATTCTACACTTTGTCATACTGTAAATCGTACCTACAACTTCGTCTTTTTTCTGCAACCCAGAAAATCTATAATTTTGCACATGTGAGAGAGATAGAGCCCCAAAACAAGAAATTTCATACTTCTAGCTTCTTCTAGACCTTCACTTTCATTCTTCTACCTTTCCCAACTACATATCAAACTCTTTCTTATAGATCGAACTTGTGAGTGAGTGTGTGGCAAATGAAGTTGAATTTCTCCTTTATATAACCTTCTCAAGGGGTTGAATTTGCTCCTTTCGGCCAACTTGATGATCCTAGGGTTAAATTGCACTCTTCCAGGATTTTCTTCACTAAAAAATGATCCTTTTTACAAATAAAAATTACCCCAAAGGGTCTTATAACCATGATGTTGACTCCATTGACTCATGACAATAAATCCTAAGACCTAACAAACTGTAGAAGCAAGAAGAAAATGATTTTACCTAGAAGAATATCAATAATGAGCATGAAACCCATGCTTTAATAATAATAATTTCCTTTATTTTATTCTTTTTCCTCCTCAACTTCCTCTTTGACATTTTATTCTTCTACTTATTTTTTTTCTAGTTCTATTGAGAATGATTTTTCTTATTTTTCCTTTGGTCCACGAAATTCATCAAAAGTTAAGTGATGCTTTCAACTGTCTGATTGAGTCTCATATTATATTACTTGTATGCTTTAATTTTGTGTGAGTACCCAACAAAAATTCCTTTGTCTACTCTAGAGTCAAATTTTCTAATATTATAGTCTTCCCATTTAATGTATCTTTTTCTTCCGAAGGCCCTGAAGTGATTGAAATTTGCTAGTATTGCCTTCCATAGTTTGTACAAATTCTTATCACTGTTTCTCCTGAAAAATCCTCTATTTAGAATTTACATTGTTGTAACTACCGCTTGGACCCAAAATGAATCACTTAATTTTGAATCATTCAACATAGTTCCATCCATTTCTTCTACTATTCTATTCTTCCTTTCAACGACCCCATTTTTTTTTGGTGTCTTGACTACTGAGAACTATCTCTTTATTCCATGTTCCTCAGAATTTCTCATTAAATTATTTGGATGTGAATTCCCCTCCATTAACTGATCTCAAACATTTGATCTCAAAATCGGTTTCATTCTAAACCATTTCCTTGTATATTATGAAACATTAAAAAGCTTTAGACTTATTTTTCACAAAACTAAAAACTTCCATCCTAGTATAATCAGCAATCATCAACATGAAGTATTTTTCACCATTTACTTATTTGGTCTTCATTGGTTCACATAGATCAATCTATACCAACTCCAACGTTTTTGATGAGGAGTCTTCCTTGGTATTGAATTCAAATATTGTTTGTTTTCCATGCTTGAAATGCTTGAAAGAAGTGCTGGTTGGCTTTAAAATTCGTTACATTTCAAACAATGCTTTATTTTTGTTGATTCTAACAAGTTTTTAAAAATTTGTGTGTCCCGTCATTATGTGCCAGAGCCAAATTTCATCCTCTTTTACCAAATAAAAACTTTCATTTTTAATTTAATCCAATGTATGTATGTCATTTGGAGTCTTAGTTTCAATTTCCACTAGTTTTGCAGATTTGTCTTTCCTTATTTCACATTTCTTTGAGTCAAATAGCAACATGTGTCCTTGACCACACATTTGAATTACACTTAAAAAACTGTGATTCATGTATTATATGAGTAGCAAATTTTTTTATATAGACTCCTTACCTCCAAGTTTAATTGTTCCTTTTCCTATAATGTTTGCAACACCATCATTTCCAAAAGAGCTTGTTCCATTGCTTCCTTCTTTCAAAGATATGAATTTGTTTTTATCTCTAGCCATATGCATTGAGAAAACATTGTCAACATACCATACATTCTTCTTGATTTTGGATTTTAGAGCAAGTGCGCAATTTTCATTTTTCTTCTTCCAAACCTTTGGAAGGACATTTTTATTTTGTTGTGACTCCCTTCGAGGAGTGGTTAACCTAAAATATTTAGCTAAATGTACAAAATTGCTGCATTTATAGCATTCCAATTCACTGCTCAAGTATCCATACTTGTTATAATTTTTGATGTAATGATATTGATAATTTCTAGAATAATCCTTCCTGGAGTAATTTCCAAAGTTGCTTTTGTTCCTATCATAGGCCTTGCAATTTACAATTTTTTGTCCAAAATTTTTGAAACAATAGAAAACACCAAGAAAGATGGTTTGATACTTGAGTGGGGGATATTTTATTCGTGATGTTGTTCTTGAAGAACCTTCTTGATATTTCTTCAATGTGGGATGTTGATCTTGTAACTTTTTTTCTACTGAAATTATTTCTTCCTTATTGACAAAACTTTTATCAATTTATACATAAGTTTTATGTTCATCTCCTTTTCCTGTCATTGAGGAACTTGAAGTCTTCATAGATGTTTTTTTATAGCCCAATCCTCTCTTTTCACTACATGGCCTTTGACTACTGATGATTTCTTCCAATGCTTTGGGGATATTTGCAAAGTTCTAATGGGCATTTATTTTATGTTCTTATTTTCATAGAGAGATTATATCTACTTCTAGATCTTCCCTTTCCTTGTTGATTTCTTCCATTTCTCTTTTGAGGTATTCTTCTATTTTTATGTCTTCTTCCAACAGTACCTTAAGATTGATGATGATATTTTTCGATTATTTAGTCTTCTTCTTAAGGCTTATGGCATGTTCCTTCAATTATTTTAGCTCAACATATAATTATTTGACATTTCCTCTTTCAAAATAAACCTCGTCCTCCCCTTCTTGATCATCTTATTCATATTTAGGATTTTACTTCCTATTGTCCCTTGCCATGGATAACACTCTTCTTCTTGTGTCATTTTCATCGCCATTGTCTCTCTCTTATTCAGATGAGGAGTTTTCTTCCTTTCAATATAAGATTTCATTAAAAACTTTATTTTTTCCTTGTTTTATTTTCTTTGATTCTTATTTGCTTTCCAAGGAGCTTCATTATCATCATATGAGTTTCTATGAGGACACTTAGAAGAAAAATGACCAATATGACCACAATTGAAACATATTAGGGGGGGGATTACCTTTTTATTTACCTATTCCACTTTTCAAATTTCTCTCAAAGTTAGCAACCCCTTCATATAAAATTTGATTGTGGTAGCAACTAGAACTTGGCTTTAATTGTTTTTTGTTTTTTCCACTTTTCTTGGTTGTTGTGAAGGATGATTATTTTTTGGATGAAATTTCTTATTCCATTCTCATTTTGTAATATGTAAGTATTCCATGCAACTCATCTATGCTAACCTTTTCTATGTCCTCTCTTTCTTCTAGCACTGAAATTTTAGCATCGAATCTCATTAGAAGCGATATTGGTACCTTCCAAACAATTTCCATTTTATATTTTGGTTCTCATAGTACTTATATGGTGTTCAATACTTCGTTAAATCAAAGAAACTAAGATGCAGTGTTTTCATCTTCATTCATTTTTAGTTGGCCAAATTTTCCTTTTTAGGTTTGGACCTTGGCTACCTTGACCTTCTTATCTCCTTCATATATATTTTTGAGCTTGTCCCAAACTTCTTTTGTTGATTTGTGATGAATTACTTGAACAACATATACTAATTCTCTTAAACCATTCAAAATAGCACTCATACATCTAGAATTACTTTCATAGAGCCTTTTACCTACATCATGTTTCAGAGGTGTTGCAGGTTTCGTGTTTCTTGTATTTAGTCTTCATAGATTTATAGACATTGTATCCTTGTGCTTGCACATATGCTTTCACGCTTCCAATCCAAAGTGCATAGATTTTTCCATTAAACATTGGAAATTTGGGATTTGTGCACTCTATGATCTCCCTTCCTGTGGTTAAACTTCTTGTGAAGGAACCTACTATGATACTGACTGTTAGAAATACCGAGAGGGAGGAGAATCGATATTTCTTATCAATTAAAAATTATTAAATTTTCATGGCATTAACAACAAGCATAAAACATAAACACATCAATGAATATTACACCAGATATTTTTAGGTGGAAACCATTTTGGGAGAAAAAATATCGAACACTTCTCTAATAATTTATGATTACAAAAATTATTCTTCAGCTCCAACTAAAAAGGGAAGCCCCACGATCTAATTTTTTTGCTTTGAGTTGTATTAAAGAATTACATGTAAAATTGCATCTTAACCATGAAAATTAAAAGGCATGAAAATAAGAAGAGAGAAGCACATAAAATCATGCAAGAAGACAAGGAATTGATATCAGAGTTCGTCCAGGAGGGACTATGTCTTCGGGCCCTACTCAATCAGTGGGGATACTCTCTTTCATTAAGTGGAAAATAAGATGAAAGTACAAGCATTAATGCAAAATTACACCCTTATACCTCCATAGCTGAAAGTGCCTGAAAATTGGAGACCTTTGATGAAGAAATGGACAACACCGTTGGATTCGTGACGCCGAGAAGTGCAGAATCCATATAAAATTTGCCTGATTCTGACGCCGAAAAAGTCTGGCTCCTCTGGAAATGGGCTCAGTTCATGGTTCCGCCCCCCTCCTACAAGGAGCTCAAGGTTCCAGTCTGTCTCGTACTCCGTGCTTCGCCTGGCCTACTCAGGTACACTTCTGAAATGCAGGTTTAAATATATGAGGCTGGGCGGACTCCCAAAGGGAGCTGCTAGCTGAGTTGGTTTGTGATCCGTTATGTGAGGGAGGGGGTCGGGTGGTCAAACCTCGCCCCCTCCATAAAAAGGAAGAATGTTGTTTTAATATATTGCAACAAGTTTTAAAATAGTTGTGGCATGATTTTTATTGCAAGGTATTGGGGCTGAACCCGCATGGGGTAGCCCGCTCGAAGCCTTCGCTGGAACCGTATCTATATATGGAGTGTGGGTTGGGGCCACGGGTCATGACCGTTGGCCCCACCCATTGTTGGCGTCGGGTGGCTGGGCGATGGGGTCATGACCGATGCCCACCCCCATTAATATAAAATTTTTATGTGAATCCATTGGGTAGGACGGGGGTCATGGCCCACCCTACCATTTTTAAATATTTTATTTTATTTTATTTAAACGAACCACCCAATTTGGAAATTCTGGAATTTGACTGAAGGAGTCAATTTAATGGACTCAAAATTTTTCCCAGAATCTGGCTGGAGTGGTCCAAAATCTGGTGGCCAGATTTATGTAAATTTGTTGCCTTCTTAAGCTACCACATAACCAAGTCAGCCATTAAACTTTGACTTCTTCTAACTCCTCCATACAAACTCAGAATTGAGTGTTGTCTATAGCGTTGGAATCAAAAAGACGAGATATTCAACTTTACACTAAGTTTTCCACATTTCTGACACTCTGATTTTTGAGCCTTTGTACTTAAGCCACTTGTACTTGGACCTGTACAATCCTCCTGGATCATTCATCTCCACTGAAGAGACTTTGGACCCCCAAAAGCCTTATCAATCAACAATCAAGTGAGGAAATTTCTCCCTCACCTTCTCCTTTTCAAGCCATTTAGCTTTACTTGGGTGCATCCCTTTGAAACCAACACAGATATATTCAACATCTCCTCGTCGTGAAGTCCTATTTCTTCGATCGAGAATGATGTCCTCTTGTAATTCATCAAGATATTTTGGTGCAAATTCATCCACTATAGGAACTGATCCTACCTCCTCAGTGTCCATAATCAATGGTGGTTCATAAAGCTTTATATTTTATAATTTCATGACCGAGTACATCTGCATGTATATAGGAAAATCGAGTCGGAAATCATTATTCCCAATCTTCTCCAATATGGTAAATGGACCATACCTAATTGGTCGCAATTTCTTGCCTTCCCCCTTGATTTGATCCTTTCTGATATGTAACCACACCTTGTCACCAACTTGAAATTGATGGTTGACTCGGTGCTTATCATGTAGAGCCTTATATCGAGCCTGAATCTTTTCTAACTACTCCTGCACTGCTTGGTGAATGATCTGTATCCACTGGATGAACCACTATGATTTGTCCCTATCATCACATCCATTGGCATTGTCATCACTTCCATAGATCATGTCAAAAGGGTCCTTTGGTAGGTAACCAAAATATGTCTCAAATGGTGAATGTTGCGTAGAGGAATGCATTGCTCGGTTGTAGGCATGCTACACATATGGAATATGCTCATCCCACAACTTGGGTTGTTTGCTACAATAAACCCGCAACAAGTATACCATGGTATGGTTGACGACCTCTGTATGTTCATTGGTTTGTGGATGGAATGCCGCAATTCTCTTTAACTTGGTGTCCATCATTCACCACAATCTGGTCCAAAACTGTCCAAGGAAGCGAGAGTCTCGATTTGACACAATTGATGTGGGAAACCCAAAGTGGACCCAAAAAACTGAAAGAAAAGATAAGTAGTCTACTCAGCAGTGACCTGCTTTTTAAGGCATTAATATGCACATTTTGCTAAAGCATTCTATGAAAACATAAAAATAGTTGTGACCCTTTCTAGACACATGCAAACCTCCTACAAAGACCATCGACACACTTTCCCATGGACGAACCAGAATAGGGAGTGGTGTGTAGAGCCCGAGTTTTCTATTAGAGGGCTTTGAAATAGAACACATCACACATCCCTTTATAAATCAGGTTACAATATTTTTCATATGAGGTAAAAAAAAAAACCTTTGTAAATGACATAAGGTTTTTTCGACACCAAAGTGACCTGACACAAGAGAGGTGTGTGCCTCTCGAATTACATGTACTCTTTCTGCTATGGGTATGCACAATTTTCCAAGGTGATACAAAAAATTCCCCTGCAAATGATATTTTTCCACCTGTTATTCATAGTTAGTTTTGCATATATTGCTTTAACTTCATCATCATTAGCATATTGTTCAACATAACTTTCAAAAGACAACAAAGAATTATGAAAAATAATAGAAGCAACAATAGGAGGGAAAGAGAGCATATCTGCAACTTTGTTTCTAGTTCCCTTCTTATACTTTATTACCAGATGAAACTGCTGTAGAAAACCCATCCACCTGAAATGATGAGCCTGTTGTAGCTTGGTCTTTAACTGAAGGTATTGTAAAATTTTGTGATCTGTATGGATAATGGTTTCGTTGCCGATCAGGTAAGTTTCCACTTTTCCACAATTTGGATCAAGGCATACAGTTCCTTGTTGTAAGTGGGGTAATTGATGACAACCTGGGAGAACTTCTCTGAATGGTAACATATTGGCTTATTTTTCTGCAATAGTACAACTCCCATGGCGTACCCGCTGGCATCGGTTTTGATCTCAAAACGCTATTGGAGATTAGGTAAAGCCAGAACTAGTGCGGTGCTAATTTCCTCCCCACGGAAAGGATTGTTTTACTCTTTTTAGTGCGTGTAAGGGTGATGCAATAATGGAGAATATGGCAATGAATCTCCTCCAGTACTGTACTGCACCTAGAAAATTGTAGACTTTTGTTACATTGGTAGGATTAGGCCATTTTACAATCACCTCAATTTTGGAGGGGTCTATTTTTAATTGACCATTACTGACAATATGACTTAGGTAAACCAAAGAGGTTTTCCTGAACTCACACTTTGACAAATTTACATACAATTCTTCCCGTTTCAATACATCAAGCACTTTCTTTACATGGCATACATGTTCATCCCAAGTCCTACTAAAGACAAGAATATCATCTAAATATACAAGGAAAAATTCATTAATGAAAGGCCTAAAAATATCATTCGAACAACCCCTGTTTGGTCTTGAAGTTGGCTTTCTACACGTCCTGATCTACAATTATGACCTGGTGATAACCACTTGAAAATCCAATTTGGTGAAATATATAGCATTCTTTAATTGATCTAACAAATCATTAATGCGAGGGAGAGGGTATCGATTTTTCACTACGATTTTATTTAGCACCTGATAATCCACGCACATCCTCCATGTGCCATATTTCTTAGGCATTAACAAAATCAACGAGCTACATGGAGAAGTACTTGGCTGGATGAACCCTTGGTTCAACAATTCCTGTAGCTTCTTTTTGATCTTCTCCATCTTGATAGATGACATCCTATACGTACCAATGTTTGGCAATGGAGAATCATGCTGCAAATGGATCTCATGTTGGATTTCTCATTTCAAAGGAAATCCTCTGGGTTCCTAAAATAACTCACCATAGTTAGAAATAAATTCACATAATTACTTTTTATGAGCCAGATCACATCCTCAGAAAGCGTCAGATGTTTCTGCATCCTTTGCTCTCACAACCATGAGCAAACACCCCTTGCTGGAATTCACCAATCTCTTCATTTGTTCTTCACTTACAAGACTAGCACTGACCTTGGTTTGATGAGCTCTTACAATATACTCTACCCCACCTTTTGTGATTTGGTATTTATTTTCATGTCGAAATAAAAATTCTTTCCTTCCGTAAAGATAGGGAACCCCTAACACAATACCACATATATCCAATGGTATGACATCCAGTTCTACTTCATCCACTAGTTTAGAAGCAATTAAAAATTTAACCTTACATTGATTGGTTACATTTAATTTTAATTTTTCATGTATCCATCCAAGCGGATAAGGTTTCAGATGAGGCTTAACTTCTAAGCCTAAATTTTTAATGAAGGATTCTGAGATTAAATTTTCTTGAGAGCCTGAATTAAATAGAGTTTCTACTTTTGTTTGATTTATGACAACTCTAATATGAAAAAACTCAATTCTCTTTCGTTCATTAGGAAGAGACTCATCTATTGAACTGGTGCTTCCATGTGATTCAAAATCAACATGAAGAGAAAGAGTACCCTTTGTTTCTACTTCTATGATCAATGCCTCATCGCCAGAGTCGGATCCAAGGTCTTGTTACACGGTTTCTATTGTATTTTGCTTACCCTTTCTGCCATATATATTTGGCTTCTTTTCCAGGTACAAATTACAACAATGATCGTTGTCATGACCTTCCTTTTTGCAGTGAGTGCAATAAGGATTTTCTCCTTCATATTTCTTTGTTGATGCCGTCTTCTTTTCCTTTCCCTTTCCTTTCCCCTTGAATTTTCCATTTGAATGTTTGAAATGTGGTTTCTTTGAATGACCATATTTATCATTTTTCCCCTGTTTTCAAGATGAATGGCCTTTACACTGGCCGAGTCAATAGTAGTAGGTTCAAAAATTAACAATGAATGTTTAATGTAACTATGTAATCACCCAATACACTTAGTTACCACTTTAGGTGAATCTAATGAAATGCCCAAACTTAGTGCTTTTTTTCTAAATTCCTCGGTAAAGCTTTGCACGTTTTGTCCTTTGCCTTTTCTTAGGTACTGCCACTCCATTAAGGATTTTTTCTTATAACCCAAGGGATATAATTGATATTTTAATGCAACAATAAAATTTGATCATGAGGAAAGAAGGTTACCCAAATTAATCCTGCCTTGAAGTTTGCTCTCCCACTAGATAATAGCTATTCCATTCAGTCAAAGAGAAGCCAACTCAATATTTTCATTGTCCTCCATAATCTGCTGAATCTTGCAGTAGAGTTCAATCTGCCTAACCCAGTTGTTAAGCCTCTCTGTAATACTTTCACCATTATACATGGGAAGATAAAATTTGACATCTAACTTAAATAAAGGTTTATTAGATGCATTTCCTGAATTCCTATGATTATGGTGAGAAGAGGAGGAACAAATTTCACTCACGGGAGGAGAAGGAGGTGAATCTCCTCTATCATCTCCATGCACTCAACCTCATCCCTCTGAAGCTTTCTCCCCTTATTTTTCTAGTTTCTCAAGTCTAGAGAACAAATTATCGACCTAATCTAACATGGTGTAGAATATTTTGCATAATTTTAGCTCCTCCAAAATTCGAACATCATCATCCATGTTTCTTCTTTGATGTGCACGTCCCGCTTCAGGATAAAAAGAATTCATTTTCCCTTCGCCTCTTCGTAGCCTATTTCAAGTTTGCATACAAACATGAAATTAACATCTACAAAGACCTTCTCTGATACCACTTGATCCAAAAGATTTTTCTTTGAGATGTATTAAATAATTACATGTAAAATTGCATCTTAACTATGAAACTTAAAAGGCATGAAAATAAGAAGAGAGAAGCAAATAAAATAATGCGAGAAGATAAGGAATTGATATTGGAGTTCATACAGGAGGGACTACGTCTCCCGGCCCTAATCAATCAGTGGGGAGGCCCTCTTTCATTAAGTGGTAAATAAAATGAAAGTACAAACATTAATGCAAAATTACACCCTTATACCTCCATAGCTAAAAGTGCCTAAAAATTGGAGACCTCTGATGAAGAAATTGACAAAACCATTGGATTAGTGACACCGAGAGGTGCAAAATCCATATAAAATTTTCCTGATTCTGATGCTAGACAAATCTAGTCCCTCTGGAAATGGGCTCAGTTCATGGTTCCACTACCATCCTGCAAGGTGTTCAAGGTTCCACTCTGTCTCATACTTTGTGCCGCTCCTGGCCTATTCAAGTGCACTTCTAAAATGCTGGTTTAAATATATGAGGCTGGGTGGAATCCCCAAGGGAGCCGCTAGCTGAGTTGGTTTGTGAGATCCATTATGTGAGGGAGGGGGTCGGGTGCTTAAAACCCATCCCCTCCATAAAAAGGCGGAATGTTGTTTTAATATATCACAAAAAGTTTTAAAATAATATGGGGGACTCGACACGCATGGGGTGACCCGCCCGAAACCTCTATCAGCACCATATCTATATATGGAGTGTGCGTTGGGGCTGCGGGGTCAAGCCATTGGCCCCACACATAGTTGGCGTCGGGTGGTTGGGTGGCGGGGTCATGACCGCTGCCCACCCACATTAATATAAAATTTTTATGTGGATCCATTGGGTAGGGCGGGGGTCATGGCCTGCCCTACCATTTTTAAATATATTTTTTGATTTGATTTAACCAACTGCCCAATTTGAAAATTTTGAAATTTGATTGAAGGAGTCAATTTAATGGACTGACAATTTCGCCCGGAATCCGGGCAGAGTGGGTTGGAATTTGGTGGCCGAATTTCTACAAATTTGTCGCCTTCTTAAGCTGCCACATCACCAATTCAACCCTTAAAATTTGACTGCTTCTAACTCCTCCATACGTACTCGAAATTGGGTTTTGTCTACGCCGTTGGAATCAGAAAGATGATATCTTCAACTTGACACTAAGTTTTCCACATTTCTGACACTTTGATTTTTGAGCCTTTGTACTTAAGCCACTTTTACTTGGACCTGTACGATCCTCATATATCACCCCAACTCCATAATACTCTAGAAAAGTTTTCAATTTTCCAGCTCCAAATGGAAGAATGCTCCAATGCCCTATATTATTAAGTGCTACTGATAGGATGCTCCAACACCCTGCAAGCTCCAACTTTCCCTAACACCACCTTTCCACCCTGAAGTGTTTTTAGGCTTTAACCCGAAGGTGAATTCAATCACCTACCTTGCACCACCCAACCATTTTGAAAATGATAATAAAATAGACCAACTATTGTGGGCTCTTGTACCATGGATAATGAACCAATTATAAGATTATTTAATGAAACTGTTACTTCCAATCAAACCAAACTAATGGAAAATGATATAAAAATGAAAACTAGACTTCTTCAACTATTATAGAATGATATGAAATATAAAAATTTAATGCATAATTACTTCTTCAAAAAATACAAAGAAACCCTTACTTCTGATATGCATTCAAAATATAAAAGACTAAACTTCTTCAACTGCTATTGTAACTGAAAATTCATGTACCTTTGATGTGAAAGATGTTCACTATTGTATTTTATTCAACATGATGCCAAATAATGTGTAATGATAGCTTCCATCCTTTCTTCTCTGTATAATTTCTTTACTAATGCATCTATCAAAATTTCACTTGTCTTCTTACCACTCTATATACCGCCTTCTTTGTAAAACAAAGGTTTTGCTTCAGAAACCGATACTAGTGCAAGATGTGACTGCTAACAATGAAAAATTTACAATAATAAAAAATTTATTTCAAAACTAGTCTGCTAACAATGAAATAATTAATAAAATCAAAAACTCAAAGACAACAAAAGATCTGTTCTCAAATCATCAACTCCAGTGAGTAGCCACAAAACAATATTCTGCAAACCTAAAAAGCTAACTGATATGGACTAACATAGTGGGTTGGTGATTTAAATCAATAAATACCTTAATCTATAGATGCATTGATTCTGATGTAGATAGACGTAATTATGTTATAAGATATCCTTTTTCACCAAACTGTAATTCTACTTTGCGTATAGTTGAATTTGGTCCCATGGCTTGAATTTTTTCAACAAAACGTTTGCAATCACAGAAATATGCATAGATACCAAACACTGTATAGGGTTGAACTATAATACTACAAATGATTGTATGTACAGTGCCCTTGGAGGGATGAAATGAAATATATCTATAGTCTTATGCCATTTTTTTGGAGGCCCGAAACCAATGACAATAACCTAGTCACTTTATTAGGTGTAGATGTTTGAGATGGAGCTAGATCACAATCTCTAAGAGAGGTCGAAGTAGAACTAAACCATTATGAAAGGTCAAAATGAAAGAGTTAGATATTTGTACAAAGGAACGAAACTAAATTCAACTTTCAGAGATGAGAATATGAATAAATCATAGTGTATCACACAATTATCTCTTCCAATCTTGATGCATCACAGGAATTCTGAACTGTCTTCAATGAGATTTATTAGAATCAACTTCAAGGATTGAAATACACACGACGTTGATTGCTTCAGATCTACTTGAAAAAAAATGTTTTAAATCCCAATGAATCCCATCCCAAGAATGTGAACCATAAACCCATAATTCGTTCAAATATTCAACCTTCCAAGAAGATATTCAAGACTCTACTTGGTTACAAGGTTATTACAAAGCTTTCTTTCACAATATTTTCATCCAAATTCATGCCTTTGAGGTGAGAAAATGCCTTTTTTTTATAGTGCTAGAGAAATGTCTAGGAAGGCTAGCAAAAATCCAAAAGGAGGGAAAACATTTGAATTTGATTTTAGGGTGACTTGAATTGGAGGGCTATTTGAATTTTAAAATTCAAATAGTTTTTCATCCAAAACCCTTGTTAACCTTAGGCTAAGTTTAATAAAGGAGGGGAGATGGAATTAAAATTTCAAATCTCATAGTTTGGAGCCAACATTAATTTCAAATAAATTTATTTTGAGTTGATGAACTAATAATAAACTACCATGTCACCTTATTTGGGGGTTTTGACCTTTAATATGGGGGTTTTTATTTGAACAAGAATATCTCCTAAATTGTGATAACTCTCATGATGTGCCACATATTTTTGGAATCAGTACGACAAAGAGAATATAATAAAACCGGTCTTGTCTCGAAAAACCATGATTTTCCTTGTCATTTTGGTCAACAAAGGTGGGGAATCTTCTGGTGTTTCTTGCGTTGACATCAATGAAAACCAAAATTCAACACTGAAAACGCACCTTGGCAATACATCGCTCGCAGGATCCATTGGAATTTCATGTTTTTTCCTGTCCCAAACTTTAAAAAATTAATGAAAAATCATTGAAAAACGTAAGTCTGGGACCCCCTCACCTCCGTACCCTTTTTTTTCTTTTGAATAAGACTAAATATATTAAGAAAAAACCATATGGTACAATCAGAGCTTTGCCAGAAGGTAAATTAAAGAAACAGGGGAGCCGGAAATGATAGATATCAACCTCGGCCCTAAAAGCAACCTTGTACAAGTAGAAAGTAACAAGGAGAACTGAAAGCATAAAGCGAGACAAAGGGGTCTACCCAGAGTGGGTAGGAACCTCCAAACGACATTTTTTCACTTTCTTTTTGCTGACTTTAACCCAGCCATTATGATATGACTGGACAGGAACCATTTGTTGACAATTCTGTTTTGAAGGAGGAGCCTCCTTATCTGAATCAGAGGAAGAGGGTGCATGCATGTGTTTTTGCGATGTCTTCGATGCCAAAGGATCCGTAGGGCCGACCAAGGGGGGGTCTTTTGCCTGCTCATCATTTTCTTCATTCACATATTTTTCCTCCTCATCCGAGTTGAAGGAGTCTATGTCATCCATGGGTGGTGGATCACATGGCTTCCAACTCTTCGATTTGGATTTACCTTTTTTATTCTTCGTTTTGTCGAGGAACGTGGTACATGAGTTTTGGAGATGTCTCGTCTGATGGCAGTGACGACACCAGAAGGCGTTGTTCTCATAGTCCAGGGTTTGGGTCCAATGGAATTCCCCAATTTTGAGATTTATCTTGTCAGGTAGCCCATTATTGATATCTATTTTTGCACAAATTCTGCCAAATGTGTATATTCCTTTCTCCCCCCTTGAGGTGTCTGTGGCTAGGAAGCAGCCAAGAGTATTCCCAATTCCTTGGAAGACTACAAAGTGCCAAAGGTACGCAGGGAGATTTGGAAGCTTGACCCAGATGGGAAGTCTGGTGATGACAGTTGTGGAAGGGTCGAAATCTAGAAACCAAGGAGTAAGGAAGAGCCCTACTGATCCCCAAAACTAGGGGCCTTTCGTTAATGCTTTATGATAGTCTTCATTGAAGGAAAATGCCACAATGAAGAAGCCTTTCGAGCAAAAGAATACCTTGCAGTTGTTGGTCCAGTTGGAATGGAACCACTGGTAGAGATTTGCAGTTCGAGGCCATAGGCCATTAAACCTACAAATGATAGCCTTTTCTACAAACGTCTGAAATTGGTCCTGCAAAGTTGGATGGGAGATCTCAATGGAAGAGGTTTCCTCCCTTTTTTCCACCAGGAAAGGCTTGGGAGCCTCAGCTGGTTAAGCGACTCTCTTAGATGGCTGCGAATGAACTGCATCCTTGTAGGAGAAGGAAGGAGCTGAGGAGGTTTGCCTAGCAGCTCCTCCTTTTAAATGTAGGGAGAGCATCACTGAAGCATATTTTTTGATATTGTAATAAGACAGGGGTAGAGAATCTTCGAGCTATTTACCTCTGTAAAGTATCCTCATGAGATTTGAGGGGATCCCCAATCTGAGTTCGAGATCTTGTAGAATATCCTGCACCAGATTCGTAGCTTGCACCCAGAGCAGTTTTGTTCCACCAGATAGAAGAGAGATCTAGATCTGGTAAGCGGAGGGTGAATGCTCTACAAGCCTCTGTTCTCCAATTCTAGCCAGCTTTTGAATTGAGCAGATTCCTTGATTCCCCAGATCCAGAGGGATTTTGGCTTTAGGAGCAGCTATATAAGGATCATCAGCGGCTGGACCAAACAGGCCTGAGGGCCCTAAGGTGGCGGTGGTCATACAGGGGATGTGGGAAAATCACCGCATTTCCAGGCCTTTCTTACTGAATATGGCTGCGCATCGCTACAGATCAGTGAGAGCAGCATTTGCATCGATGGCCAAAATAGAAATCTAGCACTTATGATTCTGGTTGATGACATCTCAAAGCCAATCGATCTCTTAACATAGTTGTTGAAGGCTCCATGCTACAGATTTGAGGGAGGTATGGCTGCAACCATGGCTGTATCAGAGAAAATGTATTGGTTTTCATACCCTTGGGAGATGGCATTCCACACCCAGAATGGGCTCTCCTAGAAATGGCAGACGAGATCTTGATACCGGATGTAGGGAGAAGCTGCTACAGTAGCTGCGACCGCGGGAAACACAGTGACGACTGGGGTCTTGGAGCTGGAAACCCTAAGCTTCTCCATCGCTCTCCTCTTGGGCTTCCCTCACCTCCGTACCTTTAACAACGCGTGGAAAAAAAAATATAAGACACATGGAATATTTTTATTGGTCATGAGAAGTGAAATGGAGTCACAACGACATGATAATGTCAACAAAATGCTTGACACTAATAGTACACATGGCATGTAGATTTGAAATTTTTTGGTGGCCTAGTGGGCCAAAAATGGTTGACACCTGGAACCACTCAAAGAGTGAAACATGGCATCCTTTTTGAGGTGTTAAACATGTTAGTAATGAGAAAATGTCATCTCATTCCTTGTAAGTCTAGGAACCCTGATGATTACGGACAAGTAGCAAGTTTTATCTCCAGGTTGAGAGAGTGTCAGGAAACGGTGGCAGACTGACTAATAGATGACGAGGAGTGGAAGACCAATAAAAATGTGGTCCCACTAGGTTATGTAATCCTATAGGACTGAAACCTGGTGATTTCTATTATAGCACAATGTTTTATTACTAGGGAAGTAAGTTCGAGGGCTAACAACTCTCCTCCAGGACTTGGTTATATAGTAATGTGACCAAGGGCTTCGACCCAACATTAATGAGTTGAAAAATTTGGCATTTTGCTCCATATTTGGTGGTAACACCATAAATGGTGGTGAGCTAAACTTGTGATAACATGCATGAATGAGTTGGAATTTGTTTGACATAACACTGTTAGTTTGGAGACATATTTGGCAGTGCGACCAAATCTGGTTGTTCACCAATTTAGAAAGTCACTGCTAAACCTTGTAAAAATTCTATAATTCAGGAAATTATAAATTAAACTTAGTTTCTCAACTCGTAAAAGCCGAACAAATTATGAATAAAATATGAACACATCAAGAATACTTAACAAAAGTGGAAGATGAGTTGAAAATATGAATTCTTGCAAGTTAAATAATTGTACTTAACTAAAAGTTATAAATCTAAAAACATCATCTCTTCTTCTTTATAAGCATAATTTGTTGCCATGTGCTGTCCTTGATGGCAACTTATTTGATGAACTAAGATAATTGACAATATGTTGCAGAGTGTTGTCCTTGATGGCAACCTACTTGATGAAGTTATTCTTGACTTGATGGACTTGGAAATGATGTAAATCTGATGTGATGTGATGTGTCTACAGAGAAACTCAGATGTAATGATGAAAGGAATTTCAGTATGTGCTAGAACAATGATGAAAAGTGTGTGTCTCAAGGCATACGCGGGTTTGTCTAGGAGAAGTAGCGTATGCATGTGGAAATGTACGTGCCAAGTTGCGTATGCTCAATTGCACTCTAAATTTGTAAAACCAGGGGTTACTACCATGGTATTGACCCATTTTATTGAGCGCTGGATTGTCTATGTGATCCTGTCCAGGAAAACCATTGGATGTTGTGTGGTTTTGGCTCATGGAATTGACAAAAGCTAAATCTATATAAGGAGAAGAAAATCATTGTGCAAAGGGTGTGCATGTGTCTGGGTTTTAATGAATACTTCACTCTAAAGTTTATCTGCATAGTTGAATTTTGTTCTTAATCGATAGATCTGAATCTATGATGCACCTGTGAATATGATGAAGGTTCAAAAACTGTAGATCAGGAAATGATGAATCTCTAGGATGACCTGAAAAGAAGTAATGAAGACCTGGCGCAAATCTATTGAAGATATTGAAGAAATCTGGGTAAGTCCATAGATCTGGTTGGTTCTACAAATTTTATCTTTTATAAATCTATACGCAGGTTCGTTTCATGAAAAGCGCGTATATACACGGATCTGTTCAAACAAAGGCGTGTATGGACTGTTAGGGTTTTTCTGAAAAGTGCACAGATGTATACGCGGGTTGTCTTTATTAAAAGTGCATATATACACGGGTCTGTTTAAAGAAAAGCACGTATGTAATTTGAACTGATGATTTCTCAAAGCTGATTGAGTTTCTGTATATCTATTCTGAAGTCTGGGCTATCTCTTATATTCTGGTTACAGTGGTTTCACTGTTCTGTTTGATGCAATGGGAAAAGGATGTTTGCTGATAAGTGAAGGATTGTGTTGAAGCTATTTGATCCAGTTTGAAAATTGATGAAACGTGGTCTGCAGTGGTTCTGAGGGTTGAAGCCTTCAGTATGAAAGTAGAAGCTTTCTGCCAGTAGAGGCTAGTGTTAATATCAGGGGGTAGTAGCTCCCTTCCAGGTGAGGCTGGTAAACGAGAGCAGGGGGTTGTTGCTCCCTTCTAGGAGAGGCTGGTAAACGAGAGAAGGTTGTAGCCTTATGCAGGTGGGTGCCTGCGTACTGGTATGAGTCTGCACCAGTACATGTTGTAATAAGTTTTCTTAATAATAAAGATTTAAGACTGAGACGCCGACAGTGGTGGTTTTCTCCCGAATTGGGTTTCCACCTAAAAATCCTGGTGTCCATGTGTGTTGCTTATGTGTGATGATTATTCTGTTCTTTCTGCACTTGTTTACTATTGTCTAAATATCTGATGAATGATTAATGCAATGATCTGATTCAAGAATTAAATGCATAATTAAATCACTAAATAGACACGAGTTCTGTAAAGGATATCCGCGTATATACGCGGGTTGGCATCAGGAAAGTAGCGTATGGGTTTTTAAGAAAGAAAAAATCAAAGTTTTATTGTCTGAACTAAACACTGATTCACCCCCCCCCTCTCAATATTTTTCTAACAATTGGTATCAGAGGAGGGCCTTCTGAAAAGGCTTAATCGCTAGAAGGAAGATCAAGAAAAATGAGCAATCAAGAGGGAACAACATCTATCAAGCCTCCACTCTTCAACGGAAGTAATTTAATCTTCTAGAAAATAAGGATGAGATCCTATCTTCAGTCTATGGGAGCAGATATATGGGCCATTGTTGAAAAAGGATATCAATATCCAGCTGCTACACCAATAGATCCAACTGAAAGGAAGAATTATGAATCAAATGCAAAAGCGGTCAATGCTATAACAGGAAGTCTAACTGAAGCAGAATTTGTCAAATTCATGCAGCTGAATACAGCAAAGGAAATATGGGACAAAATCATTCTAAGTTATGAAGGTGATGCAAAGGTAAAAAGTGCAAAACTTCAATCTCTTAGAATTGAATATGAAAACTTAAGAATGCATAGTGATGAGAATATTTCTAGTTTATTTTTACGTGTTGATGATGTTGTAAATCATATGAGAAATCTGGGAGAAACAATAACCGAATCTACTTTGGTTGAGAAAATATTAAGATCGCTAACGACGAAATTTGAATCAAAAGTCTCTGCTCTTGAAGAAAAACAGGATCTTCAAACTCTTACTGTGGTGCAACTTCATGGCATACTGAATGCATATGAAATGAGGAGAGGAGGACCCTCTGAAGTCAAAGAAGCTGTTTTTAAAGCTTCTACAAAAGGGAAAGAAGTTCAAAAGGCAGAAGGTTTAGGATATATCTCAGAAGAAGATGAGGCAAATTTTGTGAGAAGACTCCAACCAGGAACTGGAAGATTCAAAGGTAAGCTTCCTTTCAAATGTTTTGATTGTGGAAGAGTTGGTCATTATGCTGCAAAATGTCCTTATAAAGAAACATCTGCTAAATAATTAGCAAGAAGGAATAAAAACCGATCTAGCACTAAGAAAAGTTATTATACTAATGAAGACAGTGATGGGTTATCTGATAGTGAGGAAGAATGTGAACAAGATCTTAGACTTCTCATGGAATTTGAAAAAAAATCAAGAGAAGAAAAGGATACTTTTGTGGATGCTCTAGAGGACAATGATTTTATTGAGGAAAACAATCAACTCAAAATATACTTAGAATAAAATAAGATAATCATAGAGACGTTGAAAAATCAGATTGAAGAAGAAAAGAAACACGGGGAGAAAGCAGAATGTGAAGTGGTAAGTCAAAGAAAAGAATTGGAGAAATTAAAGACTCTGAATCTCAGATTTGCTAAAGGATCAGAAACCTTAGATGAAATTATCAAGGTACAACGTTCTCCTCTCATAAAAATAGGTCTTGGATATATTGGAGAATCCTCTCAGGCTTCAGCACCGAACTATCTAAAGGCAGCAACAACTGGTTTACAATATTCTGCCACTCGACAAGGAAGTAAGGAATCTTTACAGGTAAAGCAGGATCATCTCAATTCAAGGAACACTAACAGGAATAAATTTCAAATAAGCTCAAACCAACAGGTAAATCGAAATAGAAAATTTCATGATCGCAGAAATTTCTACTTCAATGGAAAATGTTTTGCATGTCACAATTTTGGTCATAAAGCTGCTCAATGTGTTGCGTATAAAACCATCATGACAAGAGAAGCAAGAAAGAAAAGGTTGGATATTGAACAAAATAAGAATACCTATAACAACTTTTCTCCTCTTCAAAATGAAGTTGAATGTGCTTATTGCAATAACTTTGGCCATGAAGAATCTGAATGCAGGAGCAAATTCCAGCCAAAAGAACATGTTCCTTCAAGCTCCAAAGTGTGGAAAAAGAAGGAAATACAGGTTGAAAATTGTGGCATAGATTTATTTGCAGAAGGTGAAGAAAATCAATGGTATATTGATAGCGGATGCTCAAAACATATGACAGGTGACAAAAACAAACTTCATGCATATAATGCCCTAGAAAAAGAAAAGAATGTTACTTTTGGAAATGACACACCTTCTGTCATTAAGGGAAAAGGGTCTGTTTTTCTAAAAGAAAAGGTGAAAGCTAATAATGTCATGTATGTGGATGGATTAAGACATAACCTGTTAAGTGTGAGTCAAATGTGTGATCAAGGAACTGAAGTTGTCTTTAGTTCAAAAGAATGTGTGGTACGTGATCTTGATACAGGTAAAACAATTATAAAAGGAAAAAGAAATACAAACAACTTGTATGTATTGAAGAACAACAAAGATCAATGTTACTTGAGCAAATCTTTAGAAAATTGGCTATGGAATAGAAGGCTAGGGCATCTGAGCTTCTCTCAAATAAACAAATCAAGCAGACTTAAAGCTGTTCATGGTCTTCCCAATATTACTCTACCAGAGAGTATCATATGCAAATATTGCCAATTCGATAAACATACCAGAGTACAATTTAATGCCAATGAAGGTTCATCAAGAAGGCCTCTTGAACTCGTTCATACTAACATATGTGGACCTATGAGGAAAAAGTCACCACGTGGTGAAGAATACTATATCTTATTTATTGATGATTTCTCTAGAATGTGTTGGATTGGGTTGATCAAACACAAAGATGAAGCATTTGAAAAATTTCAGATCTTCAAAGCATTGGTTGAAAATGAATTAGATCTAAAAATCAAGTGTCTTAGATTTGATCGAGGAGGAGAATATACATCAAATGAATTCTTTGAATTTTGTGAACAACATGGCATAAAAAGACAGTTCTCTGTAGCAGGCACTCCACAACAAAATGGCGTAGTAGAAATAATGAATAGAACAATTCAACAAATGGCTAGAGCTATGCTTGATGATTCTGGAACTCCTGACATGTTCTGGGGTGAAGCAGCACATACAGCAGCTAACATTCTCAACAAGGCTCATGTTCGGGTAAATAGTGACAAAACTCCATATGAACTCTAGTATGGTAATTCTCCCTCTGTGAAGCATTTTAGAGTTTTTGGAAGTAAATGCTTTATCAAAAATAATGATGAAAAGCTTGGCAAGTTTGAACCCAGATCAGATGAAGGAATTCTTCTTGGATACTCATCTACAAGCAGAGCATACAAATGTTACAATAAAAGGCTTCGGAAGATTTTTGAATGTATTGATGTTGTTATTGATGAGTCTCCTACAGCCCCTAAAGAAGAAAAACAAACAACAAATGAAGATGATGGTGAATTTTGTCCTTCTGCATCACATAGAAATGATATAGACAATGGATCCGATGAAGAACCTGAAAATGATTTATCTGGAAAAAATCCATCCAGATATGTTCAAAAGAATCATCCTGAAACTCAAATTTTGGGAGACAGGAATTAGGTGTACAAACAAGGAGGACTCTTGTGGGATCTTCTAGCTATATGGCATTTCTATCCACAATTGAACCTCACAATGTCAATCAAGCTAGCAAAGATGAATGTTGGATTCAAGCCATGAATGAAGAGCTTGATCAAATTGAAAAAAATCACACTTGGTAATTGGTACCAAGACCACATGATAAAAATGTCATTGGAACTAAGTGGATATTCAAGAACAAGTTAAATGAGAATGGGGATGTTATAATAAACAAAGCTAGACTGGTTTGCAAGGGGTATACTCAACAAGAAGGAATATACTTTGAAGAAACTTTTGCTCTTGTAGCTAGACTTGAAGCCATAAGAATGTTTCTTTCTTTTTCAAGTTTTCAACAAATCAAATTTTATCAAATGGATGTTAAATCTGCATTTCCCAATGGTGATCTAGAGGAAGAAGTTTATATAGAACAACCAGAAGGATTCATTTTGGGAAATGATAAAAATCTTGTTTGTAGACTTAAAAAGGCTCTATATGGTCTCAAACAAGCTCCAAGGGCATGGTATTATCGTCTTGACAAATATCTTCGTCAACAAGGATTTTCAAAGGGGTCTGCTGATAGCAACTTATACACAAAAACTAAAAATGACAAACTATTGAATGTGGTTGTATATGTTGATGATATCATTTCAGATAATGAAATCTATGGTCAATTTTAACAGCATCATGAAAAAAAAAATTTGAAATGTCATTGCCAGAACTAACATTCTTTCTTGGCTTGCAAGTGCATCAATCTGCAGATGGTATATTTCTATCACAAGCAAAATATCTTAAGCAAATTCTGAAGAAGTATGGCATGGAAGAATGCAAACATGTAAGTACACCAATGATAACCGGATGCAGTCTCAGTTCTAATGATGATTCTCCCACAGTGAATCAACCAGAATACAGATCGATGATAGGAAGTCTACTTTATCTCACTGGGACTAGACCAGACATTATGCATGCAGTTGGGATTGTTGGGCGATTCCAAGCTAATCCAAAAGAGTCTCACCTTCAGGCTGTCAAAAGAATATTCAAATATCTACAAGGAACTCAAGACTTTGGACTATGGTATCCAAAGAATGTTGATCTTACTCTTCATGCTTACACGGATGCAGATTGGGCTGGAAATGTTGATGATCGGAAAAGCACTAGTGGTGGTGCATTCTATATGGGGCCCCTGTTGGTATCTTGGTTCAGCAAAAAGAAAAATTCTATTGCCTTATCTACAGCAGAAGCAGAATATGTGGCTGCCGTGTCTTGTTGCACTCAACTCCTTTGGATGATGCAAACCTTGCAAGATTTTCAAATCAAATGTACACCTCCTATCTCCATTATGTGTGATAATACAAGTGCCATCAGTATCTCAAAAAATCTTGTTATGCATTCAAAGACCAAGCACATTCCCATCAAGTATCACTTCTTACGTGAACAAGTGCTTGAACAAAAGGTGAAGTTGGAGTATGTTCCCTCTAAAGAACAAGTTGCTGATATATTTACCAAACCTCTGCCTAGGGAAGCGTTCGAATATCTCAGACAGAAGCTGGGTGTTGTCTCTGCCTCTCAGAAGAGCAGATCTGATTAAATTCAGAAGATTAAATTGGATACACGAGTTTCATGAACTATAGTCACGTATATACGCGAGTTTATCTACAGAAAGCCACGTATGGTTAGTTGCTGACAAATTTTGTTTGGGGTCAACATTTTTCAGCACATCTGTAGTACTGTTTGATATCTCTGATGCTGTATGGTATCTCTGATGAAGCTTTATCTCTTACATTTCTGTCTCATTCTCTGATATTGGGTGAAGATGCCTTGATGATCTTCTGATGAAAGTGTTTAGGATGCACAAGCAAAGGGGGAGATGAAGGAGTAAACTGATGAACATGTTCCGGGGGAGCATTAGCCTTGCTGATTATTATGCATTGTTGGTGTTATGATTCTGAAATATGATCACCTTCTTGAAGTCCCTTTTGGTTTTGATCATAGAAAGTCATATTTGTAATTTGATGTAACGGTCATGTTGAGACCTTTGATGTAAATTCTTATATTCAGTCATGTCAGGACTTGTCCAAATCTATAAACCCACTTGGTTGGGTACTTGAGTCTCATATGTAAATCCACTTGGTCGGATCTTTGATGTAAGTATGAGTCTTTGGTGATAAGAAGGTCATAGAGTTATGTACTTCATTGAAAAATATATTTGAAGATTCAGCATGAACTCAAGGGGAGCATGGTAACTTCAGTGCACATCAGATCTACAGCTTTCTTCTTTCTCATGAGGATGGTTTTGATTCACCCTTTGCCCTTGATGTCAAAAGGGGAGAATGACATGGTGTTTGGTGTTTCAATAAGGGGAGATTTTCATGGTATCTATCTGATGTGGTGATCCAACACCATCATGGTTGCCATCAAGTCCAAAGGGGGAGATTGTTGGCATGTGCTGTCCTTGATGGAAACTTATTTGATGAACTAAGATAATTGAGATAATTGAGATAATTGACAATATGTTGCAGAGTGTTGTCCTTGATGGCAACCTACTTGATGAAGTTATTCTTGACTTGATGGACTTGGTAATGATGTAAATATGATGTGATGTGATGTGTCTACAGAGCAACTCAGATGTAATGATGAAAGGAATTTCAGTATGTGCTAGAACAATGATGAAAAGTGTGTGTCTCAAGGCATACGCGGGTTTGTCTAGGAGAAGTAGCGTATGCACGCGGAAATGTACGTGCCAAGTTGCGTATGCTCAATTGCGCTCTAAATTTGTAAGACCAGGGGTTACTACCATGGTATTGACCCATTCTATTGAGCGTTGGATTGTCTATGTGATCCCGTCTAGGAAAACCATTGGATGTTGTGTAGTTTTGGCTCATGGTATTGATAAAAGATAAATCTATATAAGGAGAAGAAAATCATTGTGCAAAGGGTGTGCATGTGTCTGGGTTTTAATGAATACTTCACTCTGAATTTTATCTGCATAGTTGAACTCTGTTCTTAATTGATAGATCTGAATCTATGATGCACCTGTGAATATGATGAAGGTTCAAAAATTGTAGATCAGGAAATGATGAATCTCTAGGATGACCTTAAAAGAAGTAATGAAGACCTGGCGCAAATCTATTGAAGATATTGAAGAAATCTGGGTAAGTCCATAGATCTGTTCAGTTCTGCAAAGTTTATCTTTTATAAATCTATACGCAGGTTCATTTCATGAAAAGCATGTATATACGCGGATCTATTCAAACAAAGGTGCGTATGGACTGTTAGGGTTTTTTCTGAAAAGTGCACAGATGTATACGCGGGTTGTCTTTATTAAAAGCGCGTATATACGTGGGTCTATTTAAAGAAAAGCGCATATGTAATTTGAACTGATGATTGCTCAAAGCTGATTGAGTTTCTGTATATCTATTCTGAAGTCTAGGCTATCTCTGATATTCTAGTTACAGTGGTTTCACTGTTCTGTTTGATGCAATGGGAAAAGGATGTTTGCTGATAAGTGAAGGATTGTGTTGAAGCTGTTTGATCCAGTTTGAAAATTGATGAAATGTGGTCTGCAATGGTTCTGAGGGTTGAAGCCTTCAGTCTGAAAGTAGAAGCTTTCTGCCAGTAGAGGATGGTGTTAATATCAGGGGGTAGTAGCTCCCTTCCAGGTGAGGCTGGTAAATGAGAGCAGGGGGTTGTTGCTCCTTTCTAGGAGAGGCTGGTAAACGAGAGAAGGTTGTAGCCTTCTGCAGGTGGGTGCCTACGTACTGGTATGAGTCTGCACCAGTACATGTTGTAAGAAGTTTTCTTAATAATAAAGATTGAAGACTGAGATGACGACAGCGGTGGTTTTCTCCCGAATTAGGTTTCCACCTAAAATCCTGGTGTTCATGTGTGTTGCTTATGTGTGATGATTATTTTGTTCTTTCTGCACCTGTTTACTGTTGTCTAAATATCTGATGAATGATTAATGCAATGATCTAAGTCAAGAATTAAATGCATAATTAAATCACTAGATATACATGAGTTCTGTAAAGGATATCCGCATATATATGCGGGTTGGCATCAGGAAAGTAGCGTATGGGTTTTTAAGAAAGAAAAAAATCAAATTTTTATTGTCTGCACTAAATACTGATTCACCCCCCCTCTAAGTATTTTTCCAACATAATTCAGTTAGTAAGAAGGTAGTTTTTGAATTTTTTGTTGTTGATGTGTTTGATAAATTGATCAGTTAACAAAGAATGTTGAATGTGATTTTTTGGTGATTAGGGTGTGTGATCGAGGAGAAATTTATTTGTTTTATGAAAGAGAGATACCTTCATGATGTGATTTTGAAAATGTAATGAAATATGAATCAAGGAGGTTAAGGAAGTAGCAAATTTCATTTCAGGGGTTGTAACTCCTTCCAGTATTGGCTAGTAAACAATCCTTTTAGTAGTAGATATTAAACTAGGTGATCTAGGTGGATATTGGTGGCCACCCACCTATTACACTTGGACCACCAACACCATTTCTTTTCAATTCCATAATTCTAGCACAACTTTCTATTTTTTGAATTTTTTCAGGTCTCAAATTTCCAGAGCTGTTTTGAGGCCCTAAAAGGTGTTTATTTTAAAAGTGTGCAAAGCACATATCCCATACGAGAGGGTATTAGCAAAAAAAATGGTTTCCCAAGGATAAATATTTCTACCAAGGTATCATGTGTGCCAAACAAATATTATATGTCCAAATTATGACCCCGAGAAGTTGGTGTTCCAACTAATTATAATAGGGCCCGCAAACTTTTGGTGCTTCATTTCCTAGGGTTAGGTTTCGGATGTTTATGGTTCTCCATTTTTTCTCAATAATAAAAAAATCCTTCGAGCATCATTATACAAAATTCAAAAGACATGTAGCTATCACATATCTTCTCAGAGATAAGCTACCATTGCCTGAGCTAGATTATATCCATTTTTCATGTAAAAAATTCTTAGTATTTGTTATTAATTAATTGAATCTCATTTTTATATAGAGCTTTGTGTTTATTTTTAATTATGTATTTAATATCATTCTTTCATAAATCCAGATCAGTGTTATCATAGTTTTCTGCTCTTTCTCTATCTTTGTGTGCATGTCCCCAACAAGGTCAGGGTATAAGAAGTTAGGACTTGAATTGGTTGAATCCTTGAAAGACTGATCGTATAGATCTTGAAGAACTCCTATGGCAGAAGAAAATAAATATCAGGGAGAAGGAGATCCTTTTAAAATGTTTCTCAAAGAGGCCCTCAGGTGACAAAGTAATGAGATGATGGGTAAATTTTCTCAGATCCTTCAACGGGTATCAGTAGGCGAAGCATCTTCATCTTACAATCACTTCGGAGGTGCCACCCCCTTTCTGGTACAAGTAAACTTTTAAATTCCTATTTTTGAAGGTCAGCTAGATGAAAATTTCATAGATAAATGGTTAAATTTTTTGTAAGGATATTTTTTTGTCCATAATTTTTCTAATAGGGAAAATATTACTTTTGAACTCCTTACAGTCACCCCCCATGTCAAGGACTAGTGGGAAACCTACTGGGAGAAGAGGGACAAGAAGGAACCCTCAATATTTTCAGCTACACCCACTTGTAATTCTTTCCAAGACGTCATCAAGGAACAATATTACCCTATCGAGAGCTATGAAGATAAATAAAAGGTACCACACTGTGGAAGGAAAGGGACGAAGATGTGCTAGAGTTCTAAAATATTTTTCATACCCTTCGTATGAAGTTGGGTTTCAAGGATTCTGATTGGAATATGGTACTCAAGTACTGTGGTTATTTACAAAAATACATCTAGGAAAATATGGATTTCTTGGACATCTCCTTGCTTGGTGTCGCATACTGATATGCAGTCAAGATCGAGAAAAAAAATAAATAGAAGAAGTGATACTTCGGATAGGTGAATTTGAAGCAAGGAAAGATCACATCCAAACTCTAGAACAAAGGACAAAGCCAAGGTGGGGTGTGTTGGAAAGTGTAACTAGGATCAGTCTTCATATTGCCTATGTAATTATGTATTTATGTAAAGAAGAAGAAAAAATAATATATATATGTGTGTGTGTGTGTGTGTGCATATGTTTGGTTTTCTTGACTCATGGGTTTCATGAGAAAGGTTTTATTATAGTTCAATAAACTTATTCTTGATGTCTATTAGGGTTTTGCCTTATGGTCATAAATTGTATTAATTAAAATTTCATTTTTATGAAGAGTCAAATTCTAATTTGTATGCCTCCAGACTGGTACACATAAGCCTTGGATATTGCACTCAAAATATGATCAAGAACAACGTTGGAAAACCCTTCAATTCAACCTTCAACACACATCGAGATACTCTCTATAAATTAGCTTATATACAAGTATTCAAGTTGGCCTCAATACACATGGACAGGTCGACTCAAATACAGGTTGGAACAACTATATATACCTACATATGCTGCACAAAAAAGTCATCACAAAAGTTTGCATTACTCTGAGTATTTTAGACAAGATTGTAGGAAGAATCTCAGACATCTCTACAATAATATATAAGGATAACAGTGCGGAAGTTCTAGGAAATATAATGAAGATTTAAGGGTTCAGTTGATGTGTTGAAAGGAAGCTAGAACAATGAAAGAAAGAAAGGATAGATCACCTTTTTTTCAGGTCCAATGATCCACATCAATAATCTGAGATTAAGTGTGAAGATACATGATTATTATCAAGCCAATAAAGATATGGATCAGCGTGGAAGGAAATGATATAGTTTAGGTATATTGACAACATAGACAAGTATATCTAAAGTGTTATGGAGACCATTATTCTCTCGGATAAACTTAATGTTGAGGAGGAATATACTAGCAAGTGCAAGGACTATGTCTTGGGTATCAAATGTGTAGATAGTAGATAGAAAAGGAGATTCTAGGAGAAGGCCAAGGGAGAAGGAGTGAAAAGGTTCTGAGTTCAATACTAGTGCAGTACAATGTAGAGAAGGAGTGAAAAAGTTCTAAGTTAAGTATTGGTGCAGTACAATGTAGAGAAGGAGTGACAAGGTTCCGAGTTCAGTAATGGTGCAGTACAATGCTAAGAAGGAGTGAAAAGGTTCTGGAGGCATACATAGGTCAAGGGTCTGAGTCTTGGTCATGGTACTTGTCATTTGAAAGTTTATAAGAAGAATTCCTTGTGGGTTTTCCTCTCTAATAGGGTGAGGTTTTTTCCCTGGCTTGAAGAGCCTATATTTGTGTCTCTTGTGTTTTTAGTAATTGACTTGATGAGATAAGTAATAAGCTAAGAAGAGAATATGTAAGTAAGTAAAGTAAGATCACAATTATTTATCAAGGATATAATTTGAACTAATAAATGGCCTACCAAATTCTCAACATGGTATCAGAGCTAAGGTGTTGAAGACAAGGGCTACTTGACAAGGAGACACTCAAGGAAACAAGAAACAAAGCCAAGTTCAAAGTTTGTGTTGGAAAGTCGAATCAATTTACAAAAAGATTCTCAATACATTTCAAGAAGACCTTCAAAGGATACACTCATCAAGGAGATAATATCTCTCCATCAAATATTTATGAAATTGAAGGCATTTTTGGAAGCCACATCATCAAGCACCATCCAACATTATCCAACACCTTTGAAGATATCATCACTCTAAAGACATCCCTTATCATTAAGGATTCAAGGTCACCTACTTTTAAGAATTCAATCTAAGGAGTTCCTGTTATCATCTTCATCCTTAAGAAAGGAGATAGAAGGATGAAGTCACTCTACTCAAGTAAGTATCTCTATGAACTCATCTAAATCTGTCAAAATGAATTATTGCAAAGAGACCAACAAATTGGTTGGGTCATCAAACTTTAGTGCATGGAAGAAGAGGACATATTTGAATATAATCGAAGATGAAGTTATGGGATACATAAAAGGATCCACAATTCAAGCCTAAAAGTAAGATGCTCCAACTCATGCCAAGTACATGAAAGGAGAAATAAGATCCCCAAATAATTCTTATAGAATCCATTAAGGACTCACTCAAACCCTATGTATTAAAACTGGAAACTACAAAAGAAATATATGAGAAATTGGTGGAGCTTTTCTCCATGAGTACTGCAGGAGAAGTAATCTCTCTGAGACAAGAACTATACAATATGAAAGAGAGGAAGGAATCACTACATATTTTATGAGTATTTCTGATAGTGAGATGACTACAATGGTGATGAATGTTCTAATAGAAGAATGGGCAAGCTGCACTTCAAGCTTATACGAGAAGAAAGAAGCAACACCATTCCAGGATCTATGGTCTCTATGTAAAATATAGGAAACAAGATTGAAATCTTAATATGATTTAGGATCAAGTGAAGGGAATCAAGCCTTTGCAACCATGTATAGGAAGAAAGGAAGATCCAGTAAATTTGGTCCTCAAAATAAGAAATGAAATATGGACAAAGCATGATGCTCTGGATATAATAATTTTGGGAATTATAAACGAGATTGTCCTGAATTTAGAAAGGACAATATGAAGAGGGAAGAAACCCATGTCACAGATAAAAGGGAAGGACCTGAAGCAAAGAACTATAAGAAAGAAGAAAGTGAAATATCTCTATGATCATCTTTCTCCTCAAGGGATTTCTGTTGGTTGTAAAATAATAGGAAGAAATGTATATTTGTAGTGTCTCTTCTTGGTGAGATATCTTTGATGACACTTAGAGATGGCGATTTTGATAAATGATATAATATTCTGCATGAAAAACGTATGTACATGATTATATGCTATAGAACTGGTTTGGTTCACTTGGTTGTTGTGTTATTATGATAATATCTATGGTTGTGTGTCTAAGAATTGATTTTGGTTAAGATCATATTAGCTGTGTTTTCTCTTTTGGTATTTTATTTTGGACATAGTTGTATGACATGGTTGGTGATCCTGGATTGAGACACATAGACCAATGGATGCTCATGGTTATTTGGAAAAGATGGTTAAATTATTATTTATGGATGATACATGATTTGTATGATTATATATATGTCTAACATTGTGTTGTCAAGATGTGGTAGGGGACCTGATCATTTTCCAACAAGGATGTTCAATTATGAATGAATGTGGAAGTCATTTATTCAAAACCTAAATGACTATGGAAGTCATGCACCATTCTTGGTAAAATGTGGTTAAGTTAATTTAATTATGAAACTCATATGATTCCTTTGATCTATGAGATTGTGATGTGTGCAAGTCTTCTAAGAAGGCCTTACCAACGAACCATCAAATGGGTAAAAGCTCACAATCAGTACCATAAGGAGAAATGTGGAGTTTAAAAGCATAGTAGATGAGAAAGAATGGAAATTAGGGTGTGGAGTCCTAAATCCAATAAATATAAAGACATGGAGTCTTGTATAGTTAGGGCGCTGAGTCATAAATATTTGAAAATATCAAGTTATGGAATCTTATATCTTTGGAGTAGATTAGGGCTCGGAGTCCTCAATCTACTAAGGCACGGAGATGCATGAAATAGGGGTACAGAATCCCTATTCTCCAAAAGAAAAATACCACTCATGGATTAATTTACTTAAATAGAATCTCAATCTGACAACTTTGGAACAACTTTCTAAAAATAGAAATACATGTCTAGCATCTCAAGCATGACTTTCCAAACATAGTAAATCTCCTTGCATAAATTGGTAATCAAGCATAGTTGAAGGAAATTCAATTAACTTATCATTAATCAATCCTAATAGTTGAATATTGACTTAATCATCAATATTATTAATATTATCATTATCTTTTATGAGACTATGATATTTATTAAAAGAGAATTACAAATTAACTTCATCTATTCAATCACTTCACACCTCTCTCCTTCATGACTCTCATGGCTCTATGTAACTCTCTCTATTTTAAAAATTACATTACACTCTCTTTTATGCACTCATCAAGGAATGTCATATTCCTCTTACACTGATTAATGATATGACATAAAATATTCCTCTTACACTCTCTTTAATGCATATGTCACTCTCCTTAAATAAGGCATGCATACCTCTCCTTAATGGCATAAGTTACACTCCTCTAAATGGAATACAATGCATGCATATTACTCATCCTTTATGACAAGAATTTGTTGCTCTTCCTATATATGAGTCTCATGTATTCTCACTTGGGGGATGAAGGTGATGCCAAGAGTGGAAGAGACTTGAGCAAGATTGTGAGAGGGAGAGATATGGAGAATATCCAATTTCTTCCAAAACAAATATGAAATCCTTACTAATATACTAAGTATCTATTGAGGTTGAACATGAGTGGTATTTAGAGGAAGTGAAAAATATCTTCCTTAGTTTGCCTTGCATCTCTGTCACTATTGCATTTTGGTACTGCTTGTGAGCTTTTGCAGCTCAAGGGTTCCAGGGGGAGAAGTTCTTCCTGGATATGGTCGAGAGGAAAGCCGGGTGGTTCATGATGAGTTGGTAAGGATATTGGCGTTGGAGCATACTCTTATTGGATCTAGAGCATACATACATCCTTTTGGAGTTGTAAAAATTCACTGTCATGTATGTGGATCAAATTGTATTACGCATTTTTGTATTTTATTGCATATTTTTTGCTCGGTTGGTTGTTTGTTGAAACTTACATGTATATGAAGTGTTGCACACCAAATGTGAGGAAATTTTGTAAGGGATGCTGTAGAAATATTTTCTTGTATAGTGTTGAATCGATTGACAACAAGTCCTAATGGATGAAGCATGTAGGCTTCCATGAATTAGATGAAAAAATTTTAAAGGATTAAATTCTGTTTTCCTCCTTTTTGTAAAACTCTAGTGTAATATTCCCAATTAGCAATAGCTAATTGGAAATATTAATTTTCACTATTTTTCCTTTATTGAGTTAAAATATAAATAAAGTGGGTGAAGGGGACATTTAGCTCACACTTAGGATAAAAAAAAGTATTTCCTAAAGTCACTTAAGAGACGTCTATTTTGGCAACGTGGGGCCTAGTGTTCAAGTGGCAGTGTAGGAAAAGGAGCAACGTAGATAGCGTGGGGCCAAGCCAACGCAGAGTGAGTTGGACAATGTGGGCCAAGGGGGAAAACACAAAGATTGGTGGGGCCTAGGTGAGGGAAAGGCTCACCAAGCATAAAAGGAGGAAGGGTCTCCTCATTCTCATTCATTATGATTATGCATCTTTGAGAATTGTCTTCTAACATTGAGAATTCTTGCTATTTAGCAAAGTTTGCACATACTGTTTAGTACATCGAGTGTCTCCGTTTGGAGATCCCAACCTCAATCCTGGGGGACTTCTAGTGCCTGCTTGGGTGAGGAGTTTCATCCTTGTTTTTCCATAGAGATTTACAGCTACTACAGGAGGAGCATCCACTGAGAGAGACAACACAGTCAGTGAGAGGGAGGAAATAGTGTTGAGAGGAGGTGGTTCTGGATTGGGGGTTTGTTGGTGGATTCAGCCCGGGATAGTGGGTAAGGGGCCAACCTTTCCATATTTCAGCATTTTGGAGGAGTTAGGGGCCATTATTTGGAGCAGATTATTTAGAGCGAGTTTCCCTCCTTGAGGAATAACGTAGTGCCTCAAGGGAGCCATTTTCGGGGGTCGGCCATTTCTGAAAATATTTCTAGGATTTTCTGGGTATTGGGAGTAGAGGCCATTCCAGAATTTTCAGAATTTTTCGAGGTGGGGAGAAGCCCTAAATATTTAGTTCATTCCAGTAGTAGTAACAGCACAGTAGCAGTACCACCAGCTTGGGAGATAACACAGTCTAGAGGGAGCAGCCATTCTAGGTCATTTCCTGAGAGTCTTTCTATGCTTGCCTAGTGCAAGCTAAGGTGCCATCATTTTGGTCACCTCTGTACTCATTTCCATTTCTCAGTATTAATAAAATGGCGCAGCGTTCTCCATATTGTTTGTTTCCCTTGAGAGTTGTCTATAGTTTCTGTATGTCTTTGTTTATGTGCTTGTATTGCTGTTTATTTCCATTTGGAATATTATAGTGGTATCAGAGCTCATAGAATTAGCTCAGCCCGTGGAGCAGATTGTCTATGACACCAGCAGGAAAACCTTACATCACTTACCATGGAAGAAAGTATAAATACCAAGAGCAGAGGTTATAGCTCACTTTCGGGAAAGGAGACAACGTTCCAATGGTGGACGCAGAGGAGGAGGAGCCAATGGTAGAGGAAAGAGATGTTGGGAAGGATTTTGGGGAACTCCTACTCAAATTAGTGCAGGATTTATCGAGGCAGATAGAGGAGATGGGGCATAGATTCACGGCAGAGTCTAGATAGTGCGAGACCCCAAGGGGTTTCCATGTTGGAGAGGGCTCAGGCACCTCCCATCATTTACAGGAGCACCTCACAACATAGCAGATAGCATCGCGCACACCCCCCCGTTCCACGATGCTGACATTTCTTGCCGTAAAAATTGGGGCGGAAGCACAACAGGAGTAGGAAACGACATACATGGGAGATTATTTTGCTGAGTACCAGTCATACGGTTAGAATTTTAGAGGTGCCCTCACTTTCCATGATTTTGTTCAAGTCAAGCGAGACAACAGACCCCACAACCATCATAAGGGGAAAATGCATTCACATGACGGGGAATTATAGCACATGGTGGGTAGATTCCATCTACCGACATTTGATGGATATTCCAAGTGTTCGGCAAAATCTTAGGTGGAGAAGTTGGATATATATTTGCAGCTTAATCAGATGGCCAAGCTCGAGGCCATCAAGGTGGCAGCACTGCACCTAGAGGGAGAGGCCCACGATTGGTGGTTTCATGGGATGGTTATGCTGGGGCACTTGAGAGTGATAGCATATGCCGAGTTTACGTAGATTTTGGTAGAGCATTTTGATCGGAGGGATTTAGAGGAGCATTTTGTCGAGATAAAAAAGCTCAAGCAGACTGGGAGGCCAGACACATACATCTCCAAGTTTCTGAGACTCTCCATGATGGTACTTGATTTATTCACAACTCGGATGATCTATATGTTCATAGATGGATTGGTAGAGCCTCTACGGGGATTAGTCAAATCAAAGAGGCCCGCGACACTCCATGATGCAGTTGAGAGGACTCGAGATTTGCATGATGAACTTCCCAGGACTAGAGCTCCTTTTCCCCAGAGATCGACATTCCAGCTAAAGGGAAAGGATGAAAGGGTTGCACCTACCAAGGGGAACTAGGGCAAAGGGTTTGGAGATGATGAGGTCAGGAGAGACCTGAAGCGGAGGAGGTTATGCTTCACGTGTTAGGAGCCATGGGCACCAGGACACCGTTGTGCCGTGGGGAAGGCACATTAGATTAAGGTCTTCTCCAATAGTAGCAAGGAAGAAGAGGAGTATGAGGAGATGGAGGCTGGAAATAGTACAGTGCAGAGAGGGGATCATCTACCACCTCCACAACTTGGTTCAGGAGGTGCAGCTTTTGCACCTACCGGTGGAGGCCTTGCAACCTTGTGGGGAGTTCCCAAGTACTTGACACTTCGTGCCCGAGGCATAGTACGAGGGCAGTGTGTGTCGGTGTTGGTAGATAGTGGGGCCACCCATAATTTCATTGATGCCTAGCTGGAAGAGCAGAGGGGCATACAAACGGAGAATTTTGATGGGTTTTTGATACTGGTTCCAGGGGACCGGATGATGCAGTGTGCCAGGTATGTGCTAGCCTTGGCAGCGACGATGGGGACGTACACCCTGATAGATCATTTCTTCATGGTGGACATTTTGAACACCAACGTGATACTTGGGGTACAATGGCTTATCAAACTAGGGAAGGTCACCACTAGCTGGGAGACCTTGGAGATGGAGTGGATGGATAAGAATACTGGGAGGAATGATAAGATTCAGGGTATGCACACCTATCCACCACAAACAGTTTTAGCACACCAGATGGAGGCAATTTTCCAGAAGGGAGATATAGAGTGGGCAGTGGAGTTGTGTGTGTCGGAGGCAGGATCTACAGGGCAGGCTATACACCCAGATGTAAAATCCATTCTTGACATGTATGCTACGGTCTGGGGAGATACCACCAGGACAGCCACTAGGTCGGGGGTTTGAGCACACGGTTGAGCTGGAGCAGGGCATCCAGGATATTATCAATATACCTTATAGGCATCCAAAAGCCTATCGGGATGAGATTGAGAGGGATATCCATGAGCTGTTAGCTCTTTTACACATTCGTCCTAGCACTAGCCCCTTTGCTTCTTTAGTAGTACTTGTGAAGAAGAAGGATGACAAGTTGAGGATGTGCATTGATTACAGGGCCTTGAACAAGAATACCATGAAGAAATGGTACCCCATCCCACAGATTGATGAGCTAAGGGGGGCCAAGTTCTTCTCAAGTATTGATTTGAGATCTAGGTACCATCATATTCGCGTGAGGGAGCATGACATTCCCAAGACCGCTTTTCAGGTGCCATTACGGCCATTTTAAGTTTTTGTTGATGCCTTTTGGGCTAACCAATGCCCCGACCACTTTCCAGTCATGCATGAATCACATCTTCTGTAGTAATTTGAGGAAGTGTGTGTTAGTGTTCTTTGACTACATTTTGATTTACAGCAGGACATGGGAGGAGCACCTCCTACATATAGAGGTTGTATTGTGCATTTTGGAAGAGCAACAATTTTATGCTAAGCTCTCCAAATGTGAGTTTTGGCTAATAGAGATGCTATAATTGGGGCATATCATTGGGGTGGACGGAGTGAGGGTCCACGAGGAGAAGATCAGAGCCATCAGGGATTGGCCAGAGCCGAAGAACATGACTGAACTTCGGGGATTTGTAGGGATCTGTACCTACTATCGGAAGTTCGTCAAGGGTTTTTCCCAGCTTGCTGCACCCCTTATAGACCTTACCAAAAAAGGGGAATTCATTTGGATGGATACAGTGTAGATGGCTTTTGACAGGCTTAAGGAGGTGATGAGAAGCTATCCAGTGTTAGCATTTCCATATTTTACACAACCCTTTTTCATGGAGTGTGATGCATCAGGGGAGGGGATCAATGTAGTTTTTATGCAGGGAGGCCACCCCATAGCTTTCAATAGCTAGAAGCTATTGCCACATGAGAGGTTGTATGCTATATAAGACAAGGAGATGTTGGCCATCGTGCATGCTTTGGCCAAGTTTTGACAGTACCTGGTAGGGAACAGATTCAGGGTGACGACAGATCACAGCAGCCTCCGATTATTTTTAGAGAAGAAACAATTGCAGGAGAGGCAACAGAAGTGGGTCAGCAAGATCCAAGCTTATGATTTTTACATCAATTATGTCAAGGGGAAGAACAACATTGTGGCAGATGCACTTTCCCTTAGACCGGCAGCGTTGTCCTTGATGAGTTTGGACATGGATTGGAGGGCTCAACTTCTGGTAGAGTACTCCAAGGACCATTTTTCTTGTGAGATTTTGAATGGATAGGTGACAGATGATAGGTACAGAGTGATGGATGAGGTGATATATTATAGGGACATGATCTTCTTGAATGAGGGTTCCCAGTTCAAGAATAATATATTGCATGCCTCACATGATTCTCCATTATCAGGCCACCAGGGGTTTACTAAAACCTATAGGTCCATCAAAGAGAGGTTCTCTTGAAGGGCTTCAAGGAGGATGTGCTCCAACATGTCAGGGAGTGTGAGGTTTTCCAGCGTAACAAGGGGGGGATGAACCATCCGGCAAGATTATTTTAGCCTCTTCCCATACCTGAGGGGAAATGGGAGAGTATTTCGATGCACTTCATTATAGGGTTGCCCATGGTACAAGGCAAGGATTGCATATTTGTAGTTGTAGATCGGTTGACTAAATATGCTCATTTTTTCACCATATCGGCACATTACACTGCAGCACAGGTAGTAGAGTTTTTATTCAGGGACGTTTTCAGATTGCAGGGTCTCCCAAAGATCATTGTCAGTGATAGGGAAAGCCGCTTCATGGGCGGATTTTGGCAGGAGATTTTCCATTTGGTGGGCACTGAGTTGACACCGAGTACTAGTTACCACCCCCAGACAGATGGACATACCGAGATAGTGAACAAGTGGCTGGAGGGCTACTTACGTAACTATGTCAGCGGGCAGTAGAAGGCATGGTTTAGATGGTTGCACTTGGGGGAGTATTGCTACAACAACACTCATCATATGTCCATTGGTATGTCTCTGTTTTATGCATTGTATGGATATCATGCTTTATCTTTTGCTGACATCATGTTTGGTACTAGCAAGGCTCCTAGAGCCAAGGACTAGATCCAAGAGAGTCAGGATATTCTCCGAGCTCTCAAGGATGACATGGCTACAACATAGAACCATCAGAAGTTTTATGCCGATAGGGGACAAGTTGAGAGGAAGTTTGAGGTAGGGGGCTTGGTCTACCTATGCTTGTAGCCATATCGACAGTCCACGCTGAAGTAGAAGGAGGCTGAAAATATCAAGCCTCTGATCCAGATTTATGCAGGAACGCAACAGAATAAACACATAACCATAAATACAGATATGCAGCGGAAATAACACTTCATTTCATTAATATCAAAGAACTGAAATTTGCTTACAGACAATGGAAATAAAACTAGCTAGGGTACTGGTAGCTATCTCTGAGAAGAGATGTGGTGGCTACAGACCTCTGAACTGCTTTACAATGAAGCGCGAGGGCCTATTTATTATTGAGAAACAATGGAGAACCCTAAACATCCCAAAAACCTAACCCTAGGAGATGAAGCGCCAAAACTATGGGCCGCGTTTGGGTAAATTGGTGTTTCAACTTCCCAGGGACGTAACTTTGGCATACTATCTCCGTTTGACGCACATGATACATCATTAGAAAGCTCTATCCGAGGACTAAAACTTTTGTGACGATTTTGATGATCAAAATCGCAACAAATTTAATACCCAAAAAACGTCGTTTAGGGCCTCAAAACGGCTCCGGAAGTTCGGGACCCGAAAAACTGCTAAAAATAGTAAGTTATGCCAAAACGGAAAAACTGAAAGAGACAATGGTGGGGGCCCAAGTGGAATAGGCGGGTGGCCACCAATATCCACCTGGATCAGCCTCGCTTCTATGGATCTTACAGGGTGATACACAGAGTGGGACATGTTGCATATGAGTTGGAGCTACCCAAGGGTAGCAAGATTCACAACGTTTTTCACGTGTCATGCCTAAAGAAGGAACTGGGGTAGTAGGTGACCGCGACAGAGGAGATTCCACCCACAGATGATGAGGGGCACTTGGTACTACATCTGGAGGCCATTATTGACACTAGGGAGAGGCAGTTATGGAGCAGGACAGTCAGGGAGTACCTAGTGAGATGGAGGAATTTACCGGATGAGGATGCCACCTAGGAGAGTGAGAAGATTTTGCAGCATCCATCATTGCAATTGCTTGAGGAAAAGCAATGTTTTTTCAAGGGAGACTATAATATTCCCAATTAGAAATAGCTAATTGGAAATATTAATTTTTACTATTTTGCCTTTAGAGTTAAAATATAAATAAAGTGGGTGAAGGGGACACTTAGCTCACACTTAGGATAAAAAAAAATTATTTCGTGAAGTCACTTAAGAGACATGTCTATTTGGCAACATGGGGCCTAGTGGTCAAGTGGCAACGTAGGAAAAGGAGCAGCATAGACAGCGTGGGGCCAAGCCAGTGCAAAGTGAGTTGGACTGCGTGGGCCAAGGGGGACAACGTAGAGATTGGTGCGGCCTAGGTGAGGGAAAGGCTCACCAAGCATAAAAGGAGGAAGGGTATCCTCATTCTCATTCATTCTGATTATGCATCTTTGAGAATTTTCTTCTGACATTGAGCACGCTTGTTATTTAGAAAAGTATGCACGTACTGTTCAATACATCAGGTGTCTCCGTTCGAAGATCCCAACCTCAACCCTGGGGGACTTCGAGTGCCTACTCGGGTGAGGAGTTTCATCCTTGTTTTTCCGGAGAGAGTTGTAGCTACCACAGGAGGAACATCCACTCAGAGAAACAACGCAATCAATGAGAGGGAGGACGCAGTCTTGAGAGGAGGTGCTTCCAGATTGGGGGTTTTTTGGTGGATTCAGCTCGGGATAGTGGGTAAGGGTCCAAACCTTCCCTATTCTAGCATTTTGGAAGAGTTAGGGGCCATTATTTGGAGCAGATTATTTAGATCCAGTGTCCCTCCTTGAGGAATAACATAGTGCCTCAGGGAGCCATTTTTGGGGGTCGACCATTTTTGAAAAGATTTCTGGGCTTTTCTGGGTATTGGGAGTAGAGGCCATTCCCGAAGTTTCAGAATTTTCTGAGGTGGGGAGGAGCCCAAAAGATTCAGTTCATTACAGCAGTAGCAGTAGCACAGTACCAATACCACCAGCTTGGGAGATAACGAAGTCTAGAGGGAGCAGCCATTCTGGGTCATTTCCTGAGAGTCTTTCTATGCTTGCCTAGTGCAAGCCAAGGTGCCATCATTCTGATCACCTCTGTACTCATTTCCATTTCTCAGTATTAATAAAATGGCTCAGCGTTCTCTATATTTTTTGTTTCCCTTATGAGTTGTCTATATTTGTTGTATGTCTTTGTTTATGTGCTTGTATTGTTGTTTATTTCCATTTGGGATATTACCTCTAGATAAGTTTGCATACTATGTGTTTGATAGAGGTCATAAATGAGATTGTAGGTTTTTGTTTTTGTTTTGAAAAATAGAATTTCTGGGAATCCCTGTTGCGATTCAGCTCAACTTCAGGGGGTATCCTTACCAATAGACCATTTTATCCCGACTTTGATTTCAAAAATCAAGTTTTCAGACTCCGATTCCCAAATCTGCTCTATTTTACAGATTTGTTGCTGCATGTATTAGTCACTTGTTGTTTTGTTTTTCTGTTTGGTTCTTTTTATATTGGATTTGCTTGATATTTTATATTGATGAATCTAATATATTCTAACCATTTTGAAATTTTGTTTAAAGTCTAAAATGGTTAAAACTTTGAAAATTTAAATAAATTTATGGTAACTTCTTGTATGACTGCCAACTATTTGTCAAAATTCCCCAATGGTTGTACCTTACAACTTGTGACCTATGTGAAAAATTCCTAAATATCTATATTCATTTATTGGAATAGATTCAACAATTAATATGGCTGATATTATACTTATATATTGAGTTCAATTATTGGCATTACTCACAAAAAATGAAGTTATGTAATTTTGGATTCATGTTAGCTAATTGTTGTGAAAACACCTTAAAGAGATAATGGTTGTAAGTGTTTGAAAAGATGCCTCAATGGTTGTACATTTCATGCTTGTAAATTGGTTGTCATAATGTTAAATGGTTTCATCTAATTACGTTTATGAGATTTCCATAAATAAAGGCTTAAGTTAATTTAGGATTTGAAACCAATGTGTTTCTGGCATAATAACTCCATTGAGTTAAAGGGTCCTGCTAGAAAGTCAAAATTGGGGTAAGTAATTTGTTGCAATATTAGCTCACAGATGAATTCCTAATTATTGGATACCAGCCCTATATAATTTTAATGATCCTTTTAAGCAAATAACTCATAAGAATGTTATTTAGAACAAAATCAAGTTAGTCACTCTTGAGCACATTTAATTACAACTGAATTGATAGTTAGCTTATTGTAAATTGTCGTTCATAAAAGTTGACATTTATTCATCCCACTAGATATTGTATATTTTAAAGGTGATTTTAGTCTTTAGAAGCAAGTATTATGGTTGTATGTTTTGTATCTTGATAAACCTTGAACCTTGTAGCTATTGTGATAAGTTAGTAGAATTTAGGGTGTAGTGTAAAGGATATCAATAAAAATATATATATGACTTTGCATTAACCTTTTTGTCCACAAAAAAATCATAAAAAAATTTATACCACATTTTGATTCAATATAATATCTCTCTATAATATTGATGGGTGGTAAGGTGGGACCTTACATATGGTATCAGAGCCAAGTTGATGATGCATGAATGTTGATTTTGCATGCATGTTGAGTTGTTGTATATCTTGACATTGAAACATATTGGTTGCATAAAGGATATTCTTATTATTATGTCATTTATTAACTCGTGAAAGAAAAAGAGTTCTTTCTTATATTCCTTTATACTTTTGTTAAGATAAGTTATTAGCAATATGTTAAAATGCTTAAAGGCATGTTGGGAAAGGATGTGCTTCAAAAAGTTGGGGTTAAACCCAAGCATGTGAATGGCTTGATTTTCAATTGATGAGGGAGATAGGTGGATTGCATACATGGTTTCATATATGTTTAATGCACCATTATCAATGTGATATGGGCTTAGTAGCCTTCTTTTCTAGCTAAAATCGTATCTACCTAGAAAAATATTGGCTTAATATGGACTATACTATGATGACCTTGGTGTGTATGCTTTGGGAATTTGTTACTAGTGTAAGGTTGAGATTCAATTAACATGATGATTGAGTTCATCATGTTAATTTTGACTCTTTTCTTACCTACACTAATGGAAACTTAATAAAAGCTACCTTGAAGGATGCCACTTTTAACTGTGAATGTAGATTCAAGAGAAATGTATGTGCATTAATTAGATGTGTTAAAATATGATTTGGGAATACATTCGTAATTAATAAGAATTAAATTCCTCTTATTTCTTTGACATGATTTTGTGTATTCTGGGTTGAAATTATGCATTAAATAACTTGAAATGACTCAAATACTAGGTTGAGGTATGACCTTCCTATAAACAAGAGGCTTAAATGACTGGTGCATAAAGGGTTGTGGAAGCTACTTTAAGGAACATTTGAAGGTTATGTTTTACTTAAGCTAATGTATGGGTGTGGAATCCATACTAGCATATATCTAGGAGAAATTGTATGGGTGTGGAATCCATACTAGCATATATCTATGAGAAAATTTATGGGCGTGGAATCCATACTAACATATATCTATGAGTTAATGTATGGGTGTGGGATCCCTACTTGCATATATCTAGGAGAAAATGTATGGGTGTGGAATTTGTACTATCATATATCTATGAGCTAAGTAGTGAGTTAGAGTATGGGTGGGGAATCCATATTAAAATAAATCTATGAGCTAACTAATTATTCTTGTTAGAATATTTTGATGGATATCATAGACATGGTTAAGGAGGACTGATTATGAGTAATTAAATTTAAATGGATATAGATTTGTAACATGAATTTTCTAGAGATTTAAATCCATTATTTTATTTTTATTACAAATGAAGATACTAATATTGGTATATTTAACACCATTAGGTGGTTTAGAATGTTTGCAATAACTGCTTTAAAATAGAATGTGTGAACTAGGTGTCTATCCTCTAGTATTGTAATTCTTTTGTATGTGTTGGATTTAGGTAGAATTAAAATCATTTTGAAATGATCGAAATGTATAAAAATATTATTGTGACAAGTTGATGAAATGTATTTTCTAGTCGATTAAATAATTCCGGTCTAGGAAAGCCATAATAGTCTCTTTAGCAATTTTGTCAGTTGAATATTGGTTGAATTTTATTTAACCAAATTAATTAGAGAAATTATGAGGATTGAACTCATATACTTCTCTAAAATATTGTTAGTTAGGCGATCAAGTCTAAATTCATATTGTCTATAAATTGTTAAGAGAATGATATGTTTAGAAGGTAAACATTTATGTGGTGATAACTTTGTTTTATTTTGAACTTAAAGAAAAAGGTATGTGATTAATGAAAGGCTTAGTTGAGTTCTTGTTTTACATGAATATGTGCTTGTGATATTTTTTTGAGGGAGAAATTAAAGGAGAGTGAGATCACATTTTTATGAATTGGAATTCTTGCATGATTTAGAAGCCTAAGATGATTGTATTGTATGTGGAATGGAAGAGATTGTTGGATTTATGAATTTTGTGTTGAGATGTATAGTTGTATGAGTATTTATTAGTCCTTAAAAATGTTGTAATAATTTGATAGGGTAGTAATTCTCAAGGGTTTAACTTTAGGCTAGAAATTCCCTTGTGATAGTATAAATATTATTTAGATTCAACAAGATTCATCACACTTAGAGAAATGTATGGTTTTTATAGCTTATTGTTGCATACATATTAATAGTAAGGAATAAGACATAAAACCAAATGAATTGATTAATTACTGAATAGAAATCATGATTGATTTCATAGTTAGAAAACAATTGACTTATCAAGGTAGAATCAATAATATAGATACTATATTTTCATAATTGTGAGATTTGTTCTTGATTACAAGATGTTTACAAAAATATATCATTAATTTTCTTTCGGAATGAAGATATTCTAACCGAGTCATTCATAATTGATTCTCAAGTTATAGAAGTGAATAATAATTAAGATTATGGAAAGTAAAGGAATGGTATATAATACATAAGTGGGTCAATGAAGATTGTATTAAACCTTAGCTTGTTGGTTTAAAAAAATAATAATAATGGCGCCTTGAACCTCAAATTGTGATTTTTCCTAAAGAGTAAACTTTTAGTTAAAAAAAAAGCTAAAGATGGATCCTAGAGATTTTGATTGCAAGGATGTCTTATGGAATGAAAAGGGGAAACTTGGATTGATAAGACATAATTCAAGTGAGATGTAAGAGTGGGTTATATATATGACATCATGTTTTGTTGCATAATTTCGCTCACAATTGTATGTGGATGATTTTATGATTATTGTATGCAAATTTGATTGTGATATGGGATGGACCATCATTGTTGTTTATACAGCCAATGTGTGATCTATTTATAGCTTGGAAATCTCAAAATACTACAGAACCAAGAAGATGACACATGTAGGATTCATACAGACTGCGAGAAAGAAAAACATGTAGAATATCAAATTATTATAGATAACTTAAGTAGATGTCATCTCAATTACATAAAATAGTATTTTGAATTGTATGGATGGTTTTGATGTAGAATGTTTAGTTGTATATTTGATATATTGACATGGATACACTTTTTTGGATAGATCATGTAGAACTGGCGAGTTTCAACATAGTTTGTTTGTTACTCAGACAACAGAAAATATATATATATATATATATATATATATATATATATATATATATATATATATATATATATATATATATATATATATATATATATATATATATATATATACATATACATAAGGTTAAAAACTTGTTGATAGGAGAATAAAAAATAACTAAGTATATTATGACTGTGGGAAAAACTTCGGGCCAATTTTAACCCAAGAGGGGGAGTATGCAGTGTCCCTTCTTAGTGAGATAGCTTTGATGACACTTAGAGATGGTGATTTTGATATAATGATACAATATTATGCACAAAAAAGTTATGTACATGATTATATGCTATAGACCTAGTTGGGTCACTTGGTTGTTGTGTGCTTATGATAATATATATGGTTGTGTGTCTAAGAATTGATTTTGGTTAAGAGAATATTAGCGATGTTTTCTCTTTTGGTATTCTATTTTGGACATAGGTGTATGACATGGATGGTGATCCTAGATTGAGACACATAGACCAATGGTTGCTCATGGTTATGTGGAACAGATGGTTAAATTATGATTTATGGATGATACATGACTTGTATGATTATATATATGTCTAACATTGTACTGTCAGGATGTGCTAGGGGACCTGATCATTTTCCAGCAAGGATGTTCAATTATGAATGACTGTGGAAGTCATTTCTTCAAAACCTAAATGAATGTGGAAGTCATACACCATTCTTGGTAAAATGTGGTTAAGTTAATTTAATTATGAAACTCATATGATTCCTTTGATCTATGAGATTGTGATGTGTTCAGGTCTTTGAAGAAGGCCTTACCAATGAACCATCAAATGGGTAAAAGCTCACAATCAGTACCATAAGGATAAAAACAGAGTTTCAAAGCACAGTAGATGAGAAAGCATGGAAATTAGGGCATGGATTCCTAAATCCAATAAATATAAAGACGTGGAGTCTTGTATAGTTAGGGTGCAAAGTCCTAAATATTTAAAAATATCAAGTTATGGAATCTTCTATCTTTGGAGTAGATTAGAGCGCAGAGTCATCAATCTACTAAGGCATGGAGATGCATGAAATAGGGGTGCAAAATCCCTATTCTTTGAAAGAAAAATACCACTCATGGATAAATTCACTTAAATAGAATCTCAATCTGAAAAATTTGGAATTACTTTATAAAAATAGAAATCCATGTTAAACATCTCATGCATGAATTTCCAAAAATAGTAAATCTCCTTGCATAAATTGGTAATCAAGCATAGTTGAAGGAAATTCAATTAACTTATCATTAATTAATCCTAATAGTTGAATATTGACTTAATCCTAAATATTATTAATATTATTAATATATTTTATGAGACTATGATATTTTATTAAAAGAGAATTACAAATTAACTTCATCTATTCAATCACTTCACACCTCTCTCCTTCATGACTCTCATGGATCTATGTAACTCTCTCTATTTTAAATATTTCATTACACTCTCTTTTATGCACTCATCAAGGAATGCCATATTCCTCTTACACTCATTAAATATATGTCATAAAATATTCCTCTTACACTCTCTTTAATGCATATGTTACACTCTCCTTAAATAAGGCATGCATACCTCTCCTTAATGGCATAAGTTACACTCCTCTAAATGGAATACAATGCATGCATATTACTCATCCTTTATGACAAGAATTTGTTACTCCTCCTATATATGAGTCTCATATATTCTGACTTGGGCGAGGAGGGTTATGCTAAGAGTGGAAGGGACTTGAGCAATATTGTTAGAGGGAGAGATATGGAGAGTATCCAATTGCTTCCAAAACAAATCCGAAATCCTTACTAATATACTAAGTAGCTATTGAGGTTGAACTTGAGTGGTATTTAGAGGAAGTGAAAAATATCTTCCTTAGTTTGCCTTTCATCTCTCTCTATTGTTTCATTTTGGTATTGCTTGTGAGCTTTTGCAGCTCAGGGGTTCTAGGCGGATAAGTTCTTCCTGGATATGGTTGGGAGGAAAATTGGGTGGTTCATGATGAGTTGGTAAGGATATTGGCATTGGAGAATACTCTTATTGGATCTGGAGCATATGCCCATCCTTTTGGAGTTGTACAAATTCACTGTCAGGTATGTGGATCAAATTATATTATGTATTTTTGTAGTTTATTTCATAATTTTTTCTTTTTTGGTTGTTTGCTGAAACTTACATGTATATGAAGTGTTGCACACCAAATGCGAGGAAATTTTGTAAGGGTTGTAGAAGTATTTTCTTGTATAGTGTTGAATCAATTGACAGCAAGTCCTAATGGATGAAGCATGTAGGTTGCCATGAGTTAGATGAAAACATTTTAATGGCTTAAATTTTGTTTTTATCCTCTTTGTACAACTCTAGATAAGTTTGTATACTATGTGTTTGACAGAAGTCATAAATGAGATTGTAGTTTTTTGTTTTTCTTTTGCAAAATTGCATTTCTGGGAATCCCTATTGTGATTCAGCTCAACTTCAGGGGGTATCCTTACCAATAGACCATTTCACCCCAAATTTTATTTCAAAAATTAAGTTTGCGGATTCAAATTCCCAAATATGCTCTGTATTGCAGATTTGTTGCTCCATGTAGGGATCACCTGTTGTTTTGTTTTGTTGTTTGGTTCTTTTTATATTGGATTTTCCTGATAATTTATATTGATGAATCTAATATATTCTAACCACTTGGAAATTGTGTTTAAAGTATAAAATGGTTAAAAATTTGAAAATTTAAATAAATTTATGGCAACTTCTTGTATGACTGCCAACTTTTTGTCAAAATTCCCCAATGGTTGTACCTTACAACTTGTGAGCTATGTGAAAAATTCCTAAATATATATATTCATTTATTGGCATCGATTCAGCAATGAAGATGGATGATAGTCTACTTATATATTGATTTCAATATTTCCATTACTCACAAAAAAATGAAGTCATGTAATTTTGGATTCATGTTAGCTAATTGTTGTGAAAACACCTTGAAGAGATAATGATTGTAATTGTTTGAAAAAATGCCTCAATGGTTGTAAATTTAATGCTTGCAAAGTGTTTGTAATAATGTTTCAATGGTTGCATCTAATTATGTTTATGAACTGTCCATAAAAAAGTGCTTAAGTTAATTTAGGATTTGCAACCAAGGTGTTTCTAGCGTAATAACTCCATTGAGTTATAGGGTCCTGCTGAAAAGTCACAATTGGGGTAAGTAATTTTTTGTAATATTAGCTCACACATGAATTCCTAATTATTGGATACCAACCCTATATAATTTTAATTATCCTTTTAAGCAAATAATTTATAAGCATGTTATTTAGAACAAAATAAAATTAGTCACTCTTGAACACATTTAATTATAACAAAATTAACAATAAGATTATTGTAAATTGTGGTTCATAAAGGTTGAAAAATATTTATCCCACTAAATAATCTATATTTTAAAGGTGATTTTAGTATTGAGAATCAAGTATTATGGTTGTATGTTTTAGATCTTGATAAACCTTGAACCTTTTAGCTTTGAGCATAAGTTAGTAGAATTTAGGGTGTAGTGTAAAGAACACCAATAACTTTTATGTCCTACAAAAAAAAAATTATCACATTTTGATTCAATATAATATTTCTATAATAATTATGGTAGGTAAGGTGGGACCTTACAATATTAATAACATCATGATAGAAGCATGAAAGGAGCACTTGGTGAAGAAGCTCCTGGAAACATCACTGATAAACAACATTAGTGGAAGGAAGTCATCAAGATCAAGGGTCATCGTTCAATGATCCATATGGAAACAAGTGCTGAAATTTTTCTAATGGAGTTCTCTATGGGTTCTCTAGTTAGAAAGAAAGAAAAAGGTTTCATCGATAATTCTGAGTTATAGAATTCAGGGATTAGGATATGATGAAATATTGATGAAACATGTCAAGGGAATGAAGTTCTTCATTCTAGTGAAATTGCTATAGGATGACTCAAAGGTAAAAGCTATGAAGTACATATATTTATATGCTGACACTAGATGTAGTGAAGTCATGTCATATGGTTGCAAGTAATGGACTTCTATCTTTAGAAGTATGATATACGAAGGATAATTTCTTATGGTGCACAGGTTTCCACTAAATAGACAAAAATAAACATGTCCTCATATGGAATATGAGGTAGTTGTATACAAACAAGGAATTGGATACTGGAAGTTCCTGGGTATGTAGTTGTGCATAGAAATAATTGAAGAGATCATGAAGTGCAACAATGCAAAGAGGCAGTTATCATTCAAAAGCCAAGAAGATGTGACTAGGAGATCTACTGGGAAGATATGTCGACTCTGATAGAAGTATGGTAAACAAGAAGACCCTTGACAAGACATAGCTTTAGGAAATATGTCAATATGAGTAAAGGATTTAGATGCCTATAGGAAGATGTCATGGTGAAAGACCATCACTGAGGTAACTTTTGATTTAAAATTTCTTATTTATATTTTTATCTGGATAAGTTTATGCAGGGCTTCCAACCACGTGGAAGGATGTAAGATCCTTGGATGTGGTTTGAAGGAAAGCAACATGGCATAAAGGTGGACTAGATGAAGAATACTGATGAATCAATTTCTGGTAGTTGACATGAATCATGGATGAAAGTGATGGGTGATCTATTCCCTATGAATCCAAAAGTTTAATATTCTTCAATATCTAAATCCATGACATTGAGGGGAGGAATTATTCATGAGAATTTGGGTGTATCACCATTGCTGCTGTAGGTCCCTAGTTGAGAGGGAGCCTAGTGGTATGTTTCTTGGTTGGAAGAAACTTGAAATATGTCCTTCCTGAGTTAAGAGGGAGTGACATATATGATTATCTAATACATGTGTCATGCACTAGAATAGGACTAATAGCTGTAAGTCTTAGTGAAGGCCATGTGGAGAGAATGGATAGAAACATCATTCTGGTCTTCACTTGGAAGACATACTGGAGGATTGGGTAATCATCTGGCATTCGATACTCTTTGAGAATGTGATAGGGAATTCAAGATAAGAGTAGTCAGGGACTAATATCATTTGAGGGATGGCTACCCAAGAAAATAATAATCCAAGAAGGTCATACTCTGGGAACACCTAGGTGGAGTATGTACATTGGAGAGACAATGACTATGGTGTCTATAAGTCATGTCTCTCGCCAAAATTGTAGCCCATTTTCTCGTTGAGAGATGGGGTTGTTAGTCAAGGCCTTTCACTAGGACAATGTTGGTTGATATAATGCTATACATATGAGATTACCAATATGATTCTTCTTATGAGATTATTCAGTTTGAAAGTGACCATGTACCATTATGAATACCTCCCTAGTTAAGAGGGAGTGTTGGAAAGTGTAACTAGGATCAATCTTCATATTGACTATGTAATTATGTATTTATGTAAAGAATAAGATAAAAGATAATATATATGTGTGTGTGTGTTTGGTATGCTTGACTCATGGGTTTCATGAGCAAGGTTTTATTGTAGGTGAATATAATTCTTCTTGATTTCTATTAGGGATTTTTCTTATGGTCATAAATTGTATTAATTAAAGTGTAATGTTTATGAAAAGTCAAAGTCTAATTTTTATGCCTCCAGACTATGTCACATAAACCTTGGATATTGCACTCAAAATATGATCAAGAACAACATTGAAAAACCCTTCAAGTCAACCTTAAACACGTAGGAATATACTCTCTATAAGTCAGCTTATATACAAGCATTCAAGTTAGCCTCAATACACATGGACATGTCAGCTCAAATATAGGTTGGAACAACTATATATACCTACATATTCTGTGCAGAAATGTCATCACAGAAGTGCACACTACTTTAAGTTTTTTAGACAAGACTGCAAGAAGAATCTCAGAAATATCTGCAATAATATATGTGGATCACAGTGCAAAAGTTATAAGAAATATAATCAAGAGTTCATGGTTCAGTTGATGCGTTGAAAGGAAGCCAAAAGAATGAAACAAAGGAAGGATAACTTACCTCTATTTGAGGTCCAATATGCCACTTCAATAATCTGAGATTAAGTGTGAAGATACATGACTATTATGAAGCCAGTAAAGAGATGAATCAGCGTGGAAGAAAATGATATAGTTCAAGTATATTGAAAGCATAGATAAGTATATATAAAGTGTTAAGGAGACCATTATACTCTTAGATAAGCTCAATGTTTAGGAGGAATATACTAGCAAGTACAAGGAATATGTCTTGGGTATTAAATGTGTAGATAATAGATAGAAAAGGAGATTCTAGTAGAAGGTTGAGGGAGGAGTGACAATGTTTTGAGTTTAGTATTGGTGTAGTACTATGAAGAGAAGGAGTTACAAAGTTCTGAGTTTAGTATTGGTGTAGTACAGTGTAGAGAAGGAGTGACAAGGTTCTGATTTCAGTACTGGTGCAATATATTGCAGAGAAGGAGTGATAAGGTTTTGAACGCATACATAGGTCAAGGGTTTAATTCTTGGTCATGGTAATTGTCATTTGAAATTTTATAAGAATAATACCTTGTGGGGTTTCCTCTCCAAGAGGGAGAGGTTTTGGCCCTGGCTTAAAAAGTCTATATTTGTGTCTCTTCTGTTTTTGGTAATTGACTTAATGAAAGAAGTAATAAGATAAGAATAGAATACATAAGTAAGTAAATTAAGATCACAAGTATTTATCAAGGAGATAATTTGAATTAATAAAAGCCCTACCAAATTATTAACAGGGTGACCCATGAAAACCCATCGAAGCCACAAGAAAATAATAACACCATGAAGATGAAGAAGGACATAAGAAAATGGTGTGAGTTCCACAAGAGCCACACTCACAATAAAAATGAGTGTCATGCCAGGAAGTCAATAGTGGCCAAGTGGAAAAATTCAAATTGATACAAGGGGACCAAAAAAGGGAAGTAGATTATCGATACAGAGCCAAACACTACCATCCAAAAGATTGAGCCCGAAGGTCCAGAGGAGGGGGAATGTCTCTTCCACTCATATATGTGGGTGAATGGTTCTCCGTTGCATTTCATTTTCGACAAGGAGAGCTAAAATAACCTCATATAAGTTGAGGTAATGAAGTAGTTGGGCCTACCGAATATACCACACCTGCATCTATACACCATTGGATGGCTCGAACAAGGGTGAGATCTCTACGTCATCCAAAAATTCCACCTTCCCTACAACATCAAGCCCTTGATGGACGAGGTACCGTGTGATGTTTCTCCTCTAGAAGTTTGTGATGTATTATTAGGACAACCATAATTGTGGAAGCGTAATTCTATGTATGAGTCTATGCCTTGCATTTTTATTATTACTTTGGGTAGCAAGCTATACAGGATACCAAAGATAGCCCTGATTATCACCATTTTTTTTATCCCTGATAAACAATGGAGTAAGATCATCTCCTAGATTGGAAACATTTCTTCTTTATAATTTTCTATCAAAGTAAGGGGAAGATCATGGCCACATCCATGGCCCCTGGGAAGGGTTTCTCCATAGAACATAAGCAGGTGAATAAGGTCATGAAAGAATATATGTAGATATTCTCCTCACCCATAGGAGAACCTTTTCACTGCCAGGTCAAGCATTCAATCGATCTAAATCTTGGAGCAACTCTACCCAATGGGCCAATATAGTGTCGCTATGTTTTGGAAAACAAAGAAATCAAGTGGTAGATCGAGGAGTTGTTACAAAAAGGGAACATCCAACCAAGTTCCTCATCTTGTGGGAGACCAATTGTACTTGTACAAAAGAAGGATGATACATAGAGACTTTGCATTGATATCGAACATTAAATAAATCACTGTTACAAATCGGCATCCAATCACATGGATTGATGACCTTCTTGACCATCTCAAGGGGGCCAAGTATTTCAAGAAGATTTATTTGAAGTTTCTCTATCACTAGGTTCCAATAGAACCCACAGATGTATGGAAGACCACCGTCAAATCCAAGGAAGGTCTTTTTGAGTGGTTTGTCATGCCTTTCGGGTTTACAAATGCCTCTGCAACTTTTATGAGGCTGATGGATGACATATTTTTACGCTTCACTAAATCGTTCATGGTTTTATATATATATGAAATCCTCATCTTTAGAAATAGTTGGGAAGAACACTTGAAATATATTTGGATGGTTCTTCAAACCCCATAGCAACACAAACTTTCTGCCAATTTGGAAAAATGCACCTTTGGCATGAACTAGGTCCAATATCTAGGTTACATCATTAATGAGCAAAGTGTGCATGTGGATTTGACGAAGGTCCAAGTCATTGAATATTTTCCAACACCGATCACTATAACAGAGCTTCATAACTTTCTGGGCCTTTCCAATTTCTATTGAAGGTTCATGTTGGGGTTCTCTCATATCACTTGGAATTTTAGTCAACTTACCAAGGGTAGAGTGAAATAATTTTTTTTGTGGTCCGAGTCCCAAAAAAAGGCATTCATTAAGCTGAAGCACTGCCTTTTCTTTGCATCAATGTTTACATTACCAAACTTGTAACAACCATTTGAAATTGATATATATGCCTCCGATTAAGCTATTGATGTAGTTCTCACCCAAGAAGGGCATCCGATGGCCTATCCCGGTGAGACACTCTCTGATATAATTCAAAAATATCCCACTTATTATAAAGAGATGTATTCTATTGTGAAAGTTTGTTGAAAGTGGAAACACTACATTATTGGAAGGAGATGTTCATCTACACACATCATTAACCTCTCTAGTTTATACAAACTTAAGGGAAGTTTCAAAATGACCGCCATAAAAAATGGTCCACATATCTGTAACAATTTCATCTAAACATTAAGTACAAAATGGAAACACCAATAATGTTGAATATTTCCTCAATCGGCCATCGGTTGTGGTGCTGAAAAATGATTTCGACTCTTGTGGGAACAAACTTGTGGATGGTTGCAACTTTACAAAAATGATGCAAAATTCGCCACCACATACCAAATGTTTATGGATGGAAATAAAGCTCTGGACTTCCATCATGATGCACTATTATGACACCTAGGACACCTTTGTGTTCTTTCAAGAGAGCGTGCCAAGATGATTTGGGAGGTGCACTACAGTTGGGTCGCAGGACACTTTGGTGTAGAGAATATAGTGGTAGTATTGAAAAAGTATTTTTATTGGCCAAATATCCAATAGGATGTTGGAAAATATGTTAGATCATACACTGCTTGTGCCATCGCAAAGCCAACAATTAAGAAGAAAGGCTTGTACACTCCTCTTCCTACTCATAGTTGGCCCTAGGAATCCATCTCCATGGAATATATGTCTATTCTTCCTTCTACCAAGAATGTCAATGATTATGTATTTTTGGTCATTGAATTTTTTTTCTAATATGGCTGTATTGGTTTCCTGTAAGAAGAGTATCACAACAAATGCCATTGCTAAGCTATTCTTTGAATGAGTGTGGGTACATTTTTGGATCCCGTAAAACATTATATCATATCAGGATAGCCAGTTCCTAAGTGCATTTTGGTCGAGCCTCTAGTCATTGTAGGACACCAATCTCACTAATTCAACTGCATTCCACCCCCAGACTGATGGCCAAACACAGGTCATCAACATGATGGTTGTGAACATACTATGCATGTATATCTCTAAACATCTATGAACATGGGAAAAGAGTCTTCCCTATGTCAAACAGAGTTATAACATAGCTCTCCATAGCTCGACTGGCCACAACCCCTTTCAAGTGGACCTGGGATTTCAACCATTATGTCCCCTTCATGTTGCACTACCTTTTGCAACTGCATGGGAAGAATCTGCCCATGTTTAATATGAAGTTGATAAAGCCATTAGGTTTATTGAGAACATTCAACACATATGGAAGTAGTTTCATGAAATATTGGATAAAGAAAATGCCAAGTAAAAACAACAACATGATCAGCATTGGGTGGCACATAAGTTTAAGGTGGGAAACAAAGTTTTGTTGCATTTACATAAATAACACCTTGTTAGAACCCATTAGAAGCTTTGACCACTTCGATACAGGCCTTACACTATCACCAAGGTTATGGGAAACAACACTTTTGAGCTCAATACTCCACTATTCCTTGGCTTGCATCTTATATTCAATATGTACCACCTTCGATCATACTTTCCACCATTATTGGACACATCGAACATTACTGAGCAGTTGACACCAGCAAAGCTCAACCCAGAATATATTTAATAGGCCACAACTGAATGAATCATAGACACACAGATCAAGAAAAATCGCACATATAGGATCCAAATGTTTCAAGTTGTCAAATTTTTTCATCTCCTGCACCAATGTAAGTGGTTCACCAAGGACCAAGTTCAACAAAAATTGCTTGATCTCATGGAGGCACTCAGCATAATGGGGAGAATTGCTTCATAAGGGGAGAGTACTGATACAAGTGGATATTGGTGGCCATATGCCTATTCTACTTATACCATTAACACTATTTCTTTTTAGTTTCCTAAATTCTAGGACATATTTCTATTTTTGACATTTTTTTGGGTCCTAAACTTCTAGAGCATTTTTTAGGCCGTAAATGACAAAAAAACACGCCTAGCCTTTAGCCCATAAGGCAGGGGCTTGTCAGGAAATTTTTTTTTCCTCTGATAGATATTTCTAATGAGGTATCATGCATGCTAAATAGAGATCATATGGCCAAATTACAACCCGGGAAGTTGGCATTCTAAGTAATCCCAACAGGTCCCATAAACTTTTGGTCCTCCATCTCCTAGGGTTAGGTTTTTGGATGTTTAGGGTTTTCCATTATTTCTTAATAATAAAAATGATTTGAGCCTCATTATAACAGAATTTAGAACACATGTAGCCATCATATCTCTTCTCGGACGTAACCTACAATTTCCCAAGCTAGTTTATTTCCATTCTACATTTAAACAATTCTCACTATTTGTTATTAATTAATTGAAGTTCAATTTTTGTAGGAGATTTATGTTTCTGTTTAATTCTATATTTCACTTTTTTCCTACATAAATCCAGATCAGTAGGAGTAATAGCTCCTTTCAATAGTAACTTATATATTAGGAAATAGTAGCTTCATCTAGTTGGATCCAAAAAACTTTTTAAATGAAAGCTGAAGCTTTCATTTGAAAAAGAAAATTAAGAAAGGATTTAAGAATCTGTGTTTAATATATTCTTGTTGTGTTGATTCTTGTGATGCATATATGAACGGTTTCTAAAGTGTTTGTGTCTTAGTATTCTTTACTTTGTGAAAGAATTTTTTAAATTTCTCACAATACTGATTCCACCCCCTCTCAGTATTGTCATGGTTTCTAACATTATGGATTTTATGTACTCAAGAAGTATCTAAACTTATATCAAAAGGAAAGATTCAAATATTTGAATAAGGTGATTCTCAAGCATTTTCAGCATGTTCCAAGAATTCTAGAGGAAGAAATAATGGCTTCCAAAGAATACCTGAAGGTAGAAGACCTACTCCTCAAGAAAAGAAAGATGCGTTGAAGATTCAATTCTATCATTGTCACAAATATCGTCATTTTAAAAAAAATGTCTTGAAGGATCGAATGATAGGAAGAGAAATGAAAAGAATGTGCTACTACAACAAACATTGATGAAAATTTAAAGAAACCCAAGAATGAAGATTTATATAACAAATATTTCTCCTCTTTTTCCTGCTCTTACAGGTTCTGTTGCAGATAATAATGATTTGTGTCTAATATTTATTGGTGCTTCAAGACACATGACAATATTTTGTGACAATCTCACTTGTCTAATGGAAATAATATTATCTCAAAAGGTAGAGCTTGGAGATAACAATAGTTTTTTAGTCAAAGGCATTGGGAAAACATCCATTCATTTAGAATTAGGTAGAAACACTCATCTTAGAAACATACTATTTGTACCAGGTTTGAAAAAGAATTTAGTTTCTATTTCATGTTTGGGTGATAAAGGATATAGAGTATATTTTTTTGATGGAAAATTCCTTGTATGGCCCAAAGGCTCCTGTTAGAGTAATTGGAGTTTGTGAAGGAAAGATTGCATAGAATTTGAAACAACCAACTCAATAATTAGTGCACAATGAAATCAATCCATGTAAACTATGTCATAGAAGATATGTTCATCTTCACTATAGATGATGTAGGAAAATTAGAATTTTCTTACTCTTAAGAAGATGCAAAAATTTCCCCCTTTGTAAGGCTAGAATCACTGTCTTGATTGATTGGATATATGCAGATTTATTATATTGCATCACTTTAATACAACCTCCACTTAAAAGCAGCGTGAATGTTCTTCTTATTTTAAAAGAGAACAATGGAATATACATTATTTGGAATTTAAAAAAAATATTTGATGACAATAACAATTGACTGCTACAATAAACACCCACCATTTGTATCAACCATTCATGCAAAAGAATCGATATTCAGATCGATTGTCACAGCAAAAGAACCCGACTCCAATCGATTATCACCAAACTTCAATCAATTATCTCAGGAAAACTGATGACTATATATACCGATTTCTCATTGCCCACACAACACCCAGTCCACGTTCATATCAAACATATCACAGCAATAATTTGAAGGCTGTAACATTTACATCAACCCTTACAATAAACAATCGATGGCAACTTTAATCACTTACCCCTTTACACAATGATTCAACTCGACTTACAATTAAACAACATCGATCATAGATTTTGAACAAGGTTTACCTTCAAGCACGCAGCTTCTGACAAATAGGCCACTGCTTAACGTTGGTTTTAACGCCAATCAACACTGATACAACCTTACTAACACAGTCCTTCAAAATAAAACACTTCACGTGTGATTCAATTCTTATATAACGTGAGAAACAATCCCCACGCAGAGTTCTGTGTGTACCCTAATTCAACGCAGAGTTTGCTTCTGCGTATACTCCAATTCTGTGATCAAAGCGCTGGGGATTTACACCCATCAGTCCACCGCAATGCTATAATATATAATTATCACAAGAGCGCTGTCATAAATTCATCATTGCGCCCACTACCTGCAATGTCAAACATGTATACAACACACCCAGAAATTGAATTGTATTCAGAAATATACAGACAACATAATATTGCATGGGCTCATAAACATTAGCTGCCCCTCTCTGCAATTCAATACATACTTCAAATTCTCTCCCACACCCTCACACACTTTTCACACCTTCAGTCTATCTCTAATTTATACAAATATGAGAAATTATTCTTCTCAGAATAGATTTCTTCTAGAGTTTCTCAAAAACTAATACATCCCTATTATTTAGCATTTATCCCTATTTTGGTTCTATTCCACGCAGGGAAAGAAACAAACTCTATTATTATGCCATATTTAATTAAATATAAAACAAACTAACAATTCTCCTAAAATAAATAACAAATTTTAATAAAATATATTATTTAAACTATTTCTAAGTCTAATTTTATTCTAACTAGCCACAACATGTGACCAAGATGTCACATTGCTGGCTAGGTGCTTGATGCTCCTGCATCAATAGAGCTTTGCCAAATTTAAATAAGATGGTTTTAAGTGTTCCAAAATTGTAGATGGAGGATGAAGGAGTTCATAAAGGTGATGCGCTTGGAAATAATGTCAAAAACTATTTTCCAACGAATAAAAGTAGGTCCAAGAAAATCTTGGATCTAGTTCATTCTGATGTATGCAGTCCAATTCCAGTGAAATGTCTTGGAATCTCTCTATACTATGCAAATTTAATTGATGATTTATCTTGCAATACATGGATTTACTTCATGAAGACAAAGGATGATGTCTTCAACAAGTTTCAAGACTTTAAGGATGAAGTAGAGAACTTGAAAGGAAAGAAAATTAAGATTATGAGATTATATAATGGAGGAGAATACATTTATGAGGAACTCGTTACCTTTTGTAAATAAGATGGGATTAATAAGTTGGTAGTGCCTTATAATCCACAACAAAATGGATTTGTTGAATGAAATAATAGAACCATTGAAGAATATATTAAGGCAATGATGCATGATCAAGACTTGCCCATGTTCTTATGGAGTGAAGCATCCATGACAACAATATATATTGAAAATAGAAGTCCTCATCGAATCATGTAAGATAAGACTCCTGAAAAAGAATTCATTGAAAAAAACCAAAGGTTTGACATTTAAGAATCTTTTTATGTCTAGTTTACATTCATGTACCCAAGATAAGAGGAAGAAAATATAGCCTTAAGGAAACAAAGGAATATTTTTTGGATACAATGAATCATCAAAGGCCTATAGAGTTTATGTTCTAGGACAACGACATATTGAAGTTAGCGGGGAAATCCCTTGATGAGAATGTTTCATATTGGAAGTCTAAATAATTTCCCATGGACTTTGATGATTATAAAGAACATGAAGCTCCTAAGGAAGAGGGTTTAGGTCCATCCAATCCTTCAGAACATCCTGTAGATCCTCAAGAAGATCCAAAAGGGTTAAGTGAACCAATGTATCTAGTTGTTGTTCCTGAAACCATATCTACTTTGTAAGAAGAAAAAATGATATGTAGCACCACATGTCACCTTCAGGGAAAGTAATATACCAAAGATGTATTCCGGATATGAAACATTGGTGACTAATCCTAATGATTTTGAATCTTCAAACTATGAGGAGGTAGTGAGCCAAAAAAATTGGAAGGATGAAATGTTGGAAGTGTTGAAAAATGTTTATCTAGGACTAGTTTTTTCATTGGAAAATAATGGAGAAAATTCATATTTTCAACTTTGACCAAGTCGGCCTAAAGTACATCAAGTCGACCCCACATGTTTGAATATACACCTCCAAAATCACATATATATTAAGGCTTGTTTTACCTCATTTGACACACATCATCACATCACATCTGATTAGAAACAAGAAGGGAGTTTGACCACACTCACGAAGAAGGAATGGAGATTTATAATCTTTTTTGACTTTATATTTGATGCTTGTTTGACCAACGTTGACTTAGAGAGGATCTTCTTCTTTTTTATCGAAGTTTTGATAGTTTGGAGAGATTAAAAATTACATATATCATTTGACCTTGTTTGACTAAATTTTAGCTCTTGTTCTAGCTTGTTGACTTGGGTTGACTGTAGGGTTTAACTGATGCTTTGGAAAAAAGTTTTACTGGTTCATTGATTTTATTTTATGAGGCAATTTCAAGACTGAATTTCAGCCCCTCTATTCAATTACCTCAGGCCAAAATTCAACCCCTTTGCTGCAAATTGTAAATTTGATCAACTTTGACCAGATTATCTCTCCTTTGATTGGATTGATGTCGACATTGTTGAGGTTAGATTTTGGAATCTCGTTACAAGTAAAGTTACTAAACTAGCTGATCAAGCAAGGAAAGAAAAATTTCAAGAATATGAAATCTTGGTAAGCAACATCATTATAGAGTCTGTTACGGATCGTCTAATTCCCTATATTTCCAATCATCAAACTTCAAAAGGAATGTATGATGCCATCATTGGATTGTACACTATCAACAACATCAATCAATCTATAAATTTGAGGGGTCAACTTTGCAATATCAAAATGACAAATAATGGTACTTTGGCATCATATTTCATTATAATTTATCAAATAAGAGACCAACTAATGGCCATTGGTGAAGAAGTATCGACAAAGAATGGATTTCTATGACTTCGAGCAGTTTTCCTAGATCTCAAGATCCTTTTGCATCAAGCATATGTGGAAGAGAAAATGCAGCTTCATTTGATAAAATGTGGGTTGCCTCCACTCAAGAGGAATTAGTAATCCTTTCTAGAGACCAAAATGAAGATTCAAATGAAGAATTTGTTGTATCTCATCCGAAGAGTAATAGAAGAAATAGTTTTGGAATATTTCAAATAAGTTCTAGTAGAAGACAAAATTCAAGATCTGCTCCAAGAAGGGAACCTGCACCAAAAAGAAGACCCCCTCCTCCCTATCAAGATAAAAGAGATATAAAAGATCTAACAAATGTTCAATGCTTTCATTGCTAAGAATATGGTCACTATAAGGGTCAATTTACTCAAAGGAATCAAAGGGTTGGTTGTCAAAATAATATTTTGATGTTTTTATGATTACGTGTTGCTCTAGCACAAAATCAATACCTTGAATTATTAGGATGAATAGGTCAAGGATATGGGACGTAACCTAGTTTAAAGTCGAATCAATGAGATAGAGTCCACGCCAAGACTGACACAACTCTATCGCACTCTAGTGAGGATCATAGCCCACAATGAAGAATCCAAGAGCACATGACCTCTTCTTTGTTGAAGTTGTAGCTCTCAAGGAACAATTATGGAGCTACAACTTGACGTAAAAGGGAAAAGGGAAAATAAAATAAAAATATTACCTACCCTAAAACTAAGAATTCACAGGATTGGATTACACTATTATTTAAGTGCAAGAATGAAAATGAAAAGAAACTCCCTCTTGTTTAAAGAGAAATGTTAAATATTTGGACAAATAAAAATAAGGGAGGGCCTTTACAAATAATGATTGCTTCCCACATTAATTTAATCATTTCTTAACATTGATAATTACCTTATACTATTTAGTGTTCATAAATATCATGTTGAACACTAATTAAATAAAAATGGCACAAGATAAAATTACATATGATAGTTAAAAAATTTAAAGTAAAGACAATGTAATTTAAACTATTTACACTACCTAGGTTAAGAAAATGTATAAACTAATTAATCAAAAATAGAAGGAATTGATATGAGACTAAAAGATCTTGAAATAAATAACTAAAATTTTCCTACTTAAAAGTTAGTTATTTTATGTTTTTATGTTATATGATTTTTATATTTTTATTTATTTGATTTACAATTAAAAAAAATTAAAACAAAAAGTAAAAGAACTAAACTAATCACAATTAAAGTGAGAAAAGAGACATTTACAAAACATAAGAGGGGAAAATTTTAAAAATATACAAAGTCAAGAAAATTTAAAGGCGCATGAAGTTTCATATATATGCAATTCTTGTTATACATGTCGTTAACCAAGTGTTAAGAATGTATTTATGTATAGTGAGAAAACGGGCTCCATGGGCTTTCCTTGAAGGATGTGATTTCTGATTATAGATTAAACATTTGAAGAATATAACCAAAAAATTGACCATAGAAAAACTTCATTGTTGGCATGCACAGATAAAATATTGAAACTTTATAGAGTGGCACACAACCAGTTCGATAGTTGTTTCCCAAAAAAAACTAAAAAATAGTGATAACCACTCAAAATCAAAACAATGTAACAAATTAGAAATGGGTGAAGGCAAAAAAATGAAATGAATTGAAATTTTAATGTCTACGAGGCTAAAAATAGTCTATGGGACTATGAGTTCCCTGTTTTTCTCCTTTTTCATTTTAGTCATTTTCTTTTTCAAATTGATGATGAGCTGGCCCAACCTTCCAACAATCCCATCACTGACTAACATATTCCCATAACTTTCTCTGATGTCTTTGAACGCATCACATTCCAAATGAATTTTTTTTTCGATTCCACTACCGTAGACATGAAAAATTTACACACTCATTCTTCTGAATCTTATTTAGGGATTTTCCACCATCCCGTTTCACACCGAAGATGATGCGAGTTGGTCCTTAATTGAGCAATAATAACCTTTTCCCTCCATGGAATGTTAGCTCCAATGTACTCGTCTTTTTGGAGATCATATGTAGGGTTGAGTTATTCAATGTAGTACTTCTTCTTTCTACCCAAATCCTTTCATCATACCTGTTTACGGAACTTATCCATAAAAAAATGCTTTATCTCCTTGCTATTTGTGGGACAAGCATTGAGGTAGATATTCCATTTTTGCATCCATGTGTAGTTTTGTCTCATCCATGTTTTCTTTCTTTCACTCATGCCTTATTTGAATATAACATTAGGCTATCTACCTACTCGCATTTTCTCAATTCTTTTTAGATATCTTATGATCCACACCATAGCAATTTATTCGATGGGAGTTGCTCCTATTTCACTCAACATGATCTCATAAGGTACCAAAATTTTTATTTTGAACTTTCTCATGACAAAGCGTTTTTGGATTTTCTCAATTTGCTTCCATTTTGAGACAGGGGTGTTGCTAGCCCACAATTCACACCCATATAGCATCACTAGACAAAATAGGAGTCCAAAAAGCACTTTAATCGTTTTCCAATCCCATAACTCTGCCTCTCTACATGTGTTTTGAAGAGCATATAATGATTTCCACCCTCATAAGATTCTCTTCTTTCTATAGTCCTCCCAATTAAGTTTGTTGTTGAAATCAATCTCGAGGTATTTGTACTCATTTACTTATTCAAGAATGTTTCCTTCAAAGAAGAACATATGATGACTCTGCTTCCTTTTATTAGATAAAATCATTATCTTGGTCTTGCTAATATTGAATTGCAACCCCACTCCTCTATAAAAATTCTCAAGGGCATATAGGTGCATCTGCAATCCATGGGCCAATTTATAAATAAATACAAGATCATTAACACATAAAAGAAGCTTTATCACAAACTCCCCCTACTGAACAACATCCCCACCTTGAAAATTTATCCACTCTTCCAGTTTATCAATATATAAACAAAAAAGAGTAGGGGATAGAGGGCAGCCTTGCTTGACTCCAATGCCACTTCTAAATCTTTTTGAAATACCCGTTGAGGTTCTAATTTTGACTTTCGCCTCTTCATAAAGTCTATGGACAACAACTCTATAATGCAAAGGAATTTCAAGTTCTTCAATTATATGCCACAACTTATCTCTAGGGACTATGTCAAATGCCTTTTTGAAGTCAACAAAACAACAAAATACTTCTTCTTTATCCCCCCAAACCTTTTCAATAATGTGTCTCAACGTGATGTCATGCTCCACTATAGAATGCTTCGGCCTAAAACATGCTTGTCCTTTTCCCCTCTTTTCTTTTACTTCTGCCCACTTAACGATTCTATTTTCTACCATGTTGTCGAAAATATTTTCAAATAAAGGATTGATCATAATGGTTCTATAATTGGAAGGATTATTAATGTCTCCAGTTTTAAAAAGGGGTATTGCTAGGCTAGTTATCTAGTCTCTTGGGAATCCTTGTTGAATGATGTTGTTGAATATTTCCATGATGTGCAGTGTAAGAGTGTTCATTCCCCATTTTAGATACTTTGCCTGAAGTTCAACTAAGTCTTTTGCCTTTTCTATTTTCAGCTTCCTAATTCCAATCTCCACCTCTTGTAATGTGAAGAGCTTTGTAGTTTTGTTGAGCCCCAGGGGAGGCTCAGCCTCCGATTCTTTCTCATAGAGTTGTCTTGCATATTCAAACCATTGATTGGCTATAATATTATTTTCCATTTGCTTCTTCCTTGGTTGAAGTTCCTACTAGAAAAGCTTTGGGCTATTCTTGCCTAGATATATTAACTCTTCTTGCCTTGTTTACATGAACTCGTATTTTTTCCTTTTTAGTATCTTCTTATATAACTTTACAGTAATATTCTCCTTGTCTATTTTTTTCAAGGTTCTCCTTGAAAATTTTCATTCCTCATAAAACCAAGCATTTACAGGAAAATAAATTGATTCTGATTTCATATTTTTTTCTCTTTTGCACTTCTCAAGTGCCCTTCGAATTATATTTGTTAGCTCATGACTGTTGAAGCTTTGGAAACCATTTTTCTCTTTTTGAATTAATCTCTCCATCATTTTCTTGAAGATAATACAATTTTATTTTGTTGGAAGAATTTTTCCTCTTGGTAGTGATTCCGAAAGGATTGGGTTTTTCTATTATGTTGCCTTTCTTCTACCCATGATAAATTTATATAGATTGGGTTATGGTCTGATTTTAAGTCTCACTTATGCTCTCCAATCTTAACTTCGCCTATATTTTCTATAAAGATTTGTGAAAAAATCACATAATGAAGGACACTTGTGTAGAAATTTTAATACAATTATGTATTTCCGGATTTTCCTGATGTAAAAATTATATGCCACTGTTAAATACATAATCCTTCTACTTAAATATTTGCAGAAATTTAATTTCCAATTAAAAACACATGAAGAAAGATTAGTCACACATAACACATATGTTTTTACTGGGAAAGCATAAAGCTAAAAGCCCCACTATCATATATTATGTGTATATCATGGATCATGAAACAATATCATACAAAACTCTAATCCAAGAGCTCTCAGTACAATATCTGCCTCCTGACAACCTGCCTCCACTGCGCAATCCCTGCTGATCAAAATCCCTGAATGAATTCAATATTGCGTTGCCTTGACTATGCAATCCTCATTGGCATCTCCAATGTGTGTTTGGTTGTAAGTGTGCACCCACTATAGTCACAATTGATAGTCAACTTGTCCCTTTCACCTATCTCTCAACTGGGTCTCCACTTGATCTGACATGCATGTAGTTAACATTAGTAAATATTTAGTTGCATGTGACATCACTCCATGTGAATTGATTTAATATTTAATTCACTGATCTCTCACTAGTGTATCTTTAGTTACAACTAGCACAACTAATTTTAACTCACTTAACTGAGTTAAACTACTTTACACCTCACATAACTACACATCCTAATCTGTTACAACTTTGCATCAATCAGTTACAACGAATTCCACTATCATGTCCCACCAACCAACCATTGAACTCGAAATTCCTTCAGTTAATTGTTATTCCACATCAGCTAACTGAAATCAAGTGCTTCAAGAGAATAGATTATTATTTATTGTCTAATTATTGTTAAGAGATAACAATAATTGACATGCATTCTATTTTTAGACATGCGATCGACGAACCATATTCGCACATGCATTCCAAAATTAGATGCCCATCCATCCATAGAATTTTCTCAACCATCTTTACATAGATTTTCGCTATAAATAGATTTTTCTCAACATTCTAAAAATAGACATACACCTAAAAATAGCCTGCGGGCCCCACCTAGTGTAGGTGCTGAATTTTCACTAGGATCATCATCTTGTTGAATCTCAACACTCCCTCTCAACAAGAAAGGGATTATCCTTCACCCCGATCCTATCTCTATGGTATTTGAATTTTCTCCTGGTGAGCGCCTTCGTCAGAATATCTGCATCCTGATCTTCCGTAGGAATGTATTGAAGCAACATAATCTTCCACTGCACAGAATATCTGATTTGATGATACCAGATATCTATATGCTTAGATCTATCATGAAACACAGGATTAATTGAGATTTTAATGCAACTCTGATTATCACAATGAATCACTATAGGATCTAAATGAGAACCAAACAAACTGACCAGATCTTCCTCATCCAGATAGCCTCACATGTAGCTTGACTTGCTTCCATGTATTCCACTTTCGCTGAACTGAGTGCCACGGATCTCTGTTTACTGTTATACCAAGAAAAGGCTTTAGATATGATACTGAAAACCCCTCCTGATGTGCTCTTTCTGTCTGTTGGGCAGCCCTCCGAATCTACATCCATGAAGCCATGCAACTTCACCTCATCCATATGTCTGTACCATAAGCCATACTCAGATGTGCTCCTAAGATATCTCAAGACATGCTTGCCCGCCTTCCAAAAGAGCTTGGTAGGCTTAACCATCGCTTGAATAAGCTGGTTCACCGCATAGCATATGTCCAGTCTTTTATTAACTAAATACATGAGTGAACCCACCAACTGTCGATAGACAGTAGCATCCACTACCTCTCCAAATGTAGCGTCCTCTTTCCTCCAGTTTCCAGTAAGAGGAGTATCCGTGGGTTTGAAACCCTCCATGTGAAACTTACCAAGTATCTCCCTTGCATACTTGCCTCGAACACAAAAAGTTCACCTTCTTGCTGCCATATTTCCAATCTAAGGAAATAGTGAAGGATATCCATATCCTTCATCTCAAACTCCTTTGCAAGGTCCTCTTTGCATGAGTGTATCAGCTGCTCATCACCAATCAGTATTAAATCATTAACATAAAAAAAAATTATTAAAATTTTACCCTCCACCACAATTTGGTATAGGTTTGCATTCGCCTCACTCTTGGTGAAACCAAGTCCGGTGAAATAGCTGTCGATCCGAGTGTACCAAGCACAGGGTGATTTCTTAAGACCATATAGTGCTCTTTTTAGTTTTCACACATGAAACTCGCTGCTGAAGATCTCAAATCCTTCAGGCTGCTTAATTTACATTTCTTCCTCAATGATCCCATTAAGGAACACCGTCTTCACATCCATCTGATTAATGTGCCAAACCATCTACGTTGAGAGAGAAAGGATGGTCCTTATGGGAGAATACCATGTGACAGGTGCAAAGGTTTATTCATAATCAATCCCCTCAATCTGTGAGAAGCTCCAAGCCACAAATATTTCCTTATACTTCTCAAAACTCCCATCAAAATCTTGCTTTACCTTGTAGATCCATCTTGAACCTACCATTGATTTATCAACCAGCCTT
>JAXQQM020060341.1:0-45033 GCA_034641835.2 Pinus albicaulis | reverse complement strand
GCGGGTCGCAGACCATTGACAGAAAGAAGTCAAAAGTTCGATACCAGTGTCATAACGAGGGGAAAGCTGGAAATAGGATAAGAAGGCGCGGGCAAGGGTCGCAAAGGTGGTATGGGGAGAGGTGGGGTGGTCAACATACCACTTAGAAGCTTCACCTGTAAGTGTGCATTGGAACAAATGAAGACGGATGGAGTCATCGGTGATGGAATTGGAGGAACACCACATGTGGAAAGATTGGATATGGTTAAAGGAGTCTTCACCGGTAAGGCCGCCGAACTTGGGGATGTCGGAGGGGTGTTTGGTTGGCATAGGAGGCCCACCCAACATCATGGCGGATAGGGTCATTGATCAGCGATTGAAAATCAGGGAGACTAAGACCCGGCCATATAAGGGAGTAGGGACGGTGGTAGTTCTCGTGGTGGTTCGCTAAAGACCGGTCTTGCTTGATAGGACCGGGGTTGCTAGCGTCCCCAACTAGGCATGGTGAAGGTAACTGAGACCGGGGGTAGGGTTGGAACATGAGAACAATCGAAGCTAGCTAAGATTGGCGTCGGGGGATGGAGTACGATGACGATGGGAAGGAGGAAGGCGACCAACCGAAAACTGAGGGTGAAGGCCAAGAAGTCTCCGAGATAAACGCCTTGGAGGCGCAATGATGACGGGAAGAAGAAAAACCGACAAGGGCAAGGAGGTGCAAAATCAAGTGAGGTCAATGTTGAAACAAGGGCAGAGCGATGCAGTGTTAATTGATTTTAAATTCTTTGCCAAGCGGTGTTAACCAGGCTCTTCTTCACTTGGGGTCAGTGTGTGGCGTGTGTTAATTTTAATTTTTAAACCCAAACGTTTTGAGACAAAAATAAAAAGTGTGTTGCGTAACTGAAAATAAATCTGCAGAGAACAGTATATAAGACTGAAATAACATAAAATTAACATCTAACAATGCATCGATCTAACCCAAGAAGGCGGGTCTATCAAAACTAGTCTAAAAGAGGGAAAAAATCAAATCAAAACACACTAAAAATATGCCAATATATCTAAGGTCGGGAGGGACAAGGATATAAAGGGGAAATGTGCTGAAAAGAGGTGTAGAAAATAGCAAAGAGGCAGAGGCAAGGTTGTTGTAACAAAAGGGGGAAATCAGCTAAAGGTAGGAGGGACAAGGAGGTGACCCTAGAGGTGATTTGAAAGGGATAGAGGCGATCTAGAGGGATCTGAAAATGAGGTATCAGATTTGAAAGAAGAAGAGTTTGAAACTCACAAATACGGGCGTGCAGCTTGACTAAAACTCACCCACAAGAAATGGAGGGTACTAAAGCCCTAAGGGGCAAGATTCCCACTTAGTTGAGTGAAGCGGATCCTTAAACGGGTCCAGCGGGCACGAGCCGGAGTTTAGGAAACCACTGATAGGAGAAGCTTGGACAAACCCAACAAAATTCTTTGAAAATTGAAAAAAGTGCGGGTCAGGTCACGACTGTTTAGTCCCGAATTACTTGATTTTGGGGCGGAAAAGTGTGCCCTCCAGTCCAGGTCGCAGGTTTTGGGCCACTAAGTGTGACCTACAGATCCGGGTCTCTCGGCGGTAGATTTCAGAAAAAGTTGTCGTCTCAGCTGCGGTTGATGTCTGTCACCTGTGCAATAGGGCCAAAAAACACACGGAAGTTAAAAATTTTAATGTTTGAGGGTTTTAGAGGTGAAAAACACCATAAAAATAGGAAAAACAGAAAACTGAAGAGAAACCCTAGGGTCTAAAATAGCTGGATATTGAGGAATATATAAAACGACAACGGTCGCAAAAGAAAACCCGTGTGAAGTCACCAATTGTTAGTATGAATCTTTCGTCGGAAAAAGACCACTTTAGCTACGCATAAAAAATAGCCCTAACATCAATTATGGCTGCCAATATCTTTAAATCTACAGTTAGTTGATCCAAATAAAGATGCATAAATCCATATCTATGCATAAAAGACATTAAGCAGTGAAATAGAAATGTTGCTCCATACATCCAATAGATAAGACAAGAACAATATATTTGAAAGAATTTTTATATTAAAGGGGCACCTGAGAGGAAAACAAGAAAGGTGTTTCCAATTCTCCTCAATGGGATGGGTTCTTGAAAGTCCTCAGCATTTCAAATCTAAAATTTCTCTCTCTTGTTGGTGTAGAAAACCCAGACAAACATAGAACTCAAAGGGAGCTCACAAGGCAAAAATGGAGAATGTGACCAAGAGTATAGATCTAGAGTGATCTAATGCAATGAAAGGTGACTAATGAATGGGGAAAACCCTTCTATTTATAACAAAATATTAGGGCGATCTAGAACTTGGTGCATGAATAAAATATTATTAATCAAATTCTAGAACCACCCTTTGGGAATATTTTATTATATTTGTTGGAGGGAAAAGGATTTTTGACTTGGGTCAATTCCTTTATTTATAAATAATAAATAAATAAATGATTTATTTATTATTTTAAGGAAATGGTGGAAATATAATTAAATAAATAATGATTTGTTTAATTATTTATAAATGATTTAGTCAAATTTAACTATGAATATTATTTAAATAAGGATTAAATAACTTATTCCTAGGAAATAATCAAATAAATAAGGATTTATTTAATTGATTTCCTTGTTTTGGGTTAAATATGACCAGGAAATATAAACAAATATAGATTTGTTTATTATTTTCTTTTTGGGTTTCATGTTTAGACCATAAACAACTTAATAAGGGTGTTTTACTAAGTTATTTCAAATAGTGAAAGCAATTTTACTTAGGGTAAAATTGGTCTTACATGGTGTACTTGGGTCCATCTAATGATAATAGGTTAGATGACCAAAAAATGGTGTAACACTTTGTGCACCATTTATGGAAGAAGCTTTGTGAGGCTATGGCTGGATGAATCAAGAGGATGGTTTTGCTCAAGGTCGTGGCAGATCTCAAGTGATTTCTCCATTGTTATTTTATGTACATGTTATCAAAAAAAGTACCATTATGTTCCTGATATTCATGTGTTATATGTCTCTTATACATGCTTAATAATCTTGAATAGTTTATTTCATGTTATCTTTATGAGATCATGTATGCTAATTTGCTAATATCTAGGACATATATGTTGTACAACTAGGTTTTGTGCTTGTTCTTGATTGATTTGTAGGTTGTGGAGCACGAGGATTTGTAGGGGGTTTGAACCCTACAGGATCTACTACAAACGAAGGCTAAACAGGTAAGATATGCATGCCTCACTTTCTAGTTTAAAGCATAGAATTTGGTAATTTGAGTCCTTCCAGTGATGACATGCCCTTGTCTATTATATCTTTCAACCCACGACCTTCAGGTAACTTTGCCCATAAAAAAGACTCAAATGAAGCTCAGTTCATGTATAAGGGCAGATGAAGGAAATAAGTTGACATCCAATTGGATTAGTTGGGTCCATGGGGATAAATGGACACCAAAAACAAAGTTATGAGAAATGTAACAGGAAAGGTAGAGTAAATCGATTTGAGGCATTTGATGCCTTTTCTATGTTGGGAACCATTTTTCTCAATGTTGTTCATGCTCTACATGGATAAAGGAAGTTCTCTTAACCTTGACCTTATGAGCAACAATAATTTTTTTGTGACCATGATTATATTCATATATATATATATATATATATATATATCTTTGTGTATGTATATATGTATGTATGTATTCCATTATATGACAAAGTCGTCAGGGATAATCCTTGAGGAAGAATGATTATTTATGTAGGTGAATGGCATGAAAAAGGTTCATGGTTTATGAGGAATCAAGTGGATAGAGTAGCCTTAGATGACCTATGAGGTTAGTATCATGTGGATGTGATTTTATATTATGTGCTTATAACTATGCCTATTTTTATGTTATGGATGGGAAATGTTGAAGGATGCATCAACAAAATGAAGAAATGTGATATGCTAGATGTTGGGACAAGCTTGGATAGTGGAAAGATCCACAGACCTAAGACTTGGGTTGTGGATACACACATTAAGGTTTTTTAAAGACACTAGAGGCAAGGTACATGTTGTACATGTGGTGTTGTACATGTTGTGTTTTGTACATGTTGTACATGTGGTGTTGTGTACATGTGGTATTGTGTCATGAGTATTGTGTAGTCATTGTATCATGACATGTGTATTTGTTTTATTGTACTGTAAGTATATGTGTTGTGATTGTATATTGGGTGTAGGTGTATGTGTGGTGTTGTACACTAGGTGTAGGTGTATGTTTTTTGTTGTACACTGGGTGTAGGTGGATATGTGGTGGTGTACACATTGTGTAGGTGTACATGTTGTGTTGTACATTGTGTATGTGTATGTTTTGTGAAGGGGATTGGTTCTCGAGTTCCCTATGGTTGTGGGTTGGAAAAAATTCTCTAGCGCCCTCAAATAACTTACGTTCCCTAGAGGTTGTGGGTTGAGTTATTAGTCCCTGGAGCCTGCAGATTGGGATAAATGCTATAGAGACCCAAAAAAAATTGGATTCCCTGGAAGATATGGGTTACTAGTTCTTTGATCCCTAGAAATCTTGGAAAAGAGACCAATCTTTAGTTGTTGTATTTAGGGTAGAGGCGTTTTAGTCTCTGAAAGCCCTTGTTGTTGATATTGAAGGTAGAGGTGGTTTAGTATTTGGATTCCCTTGTTGTTTATAATGAGGGAGGAGGTGGTATAGTCTCTAGATTCCCTAATTTATTTGGAAGAGAAGAGAAGAGAAGGAATTGGGTGCTTTCCATGTTTGGAAACCGATCCAGTGTGTGTACGTGATAAAATAGAAGAGAAGGCATTGGGTGCTTGTCAGGCCTAGAAACCGATTTCGTGTATGTATGGAAAGGACAAAGAAAAAAGGTAGATGAAAAAAATCATTTAAAAGTTATGTATTAGTATTTTATTTCAATTTTAATTATGCACATGGTCAATGATTCTGATTTATTATGGTTGAGTTTTGAGCTAACTAGATGTGATGGTAAAGCATTCAAGAGCATATGCATTGCTTTTTTGACCTTTCAGTGTGAGGAATCCTTGCCAAATAATGGATTGCCTCAAGGACTGCGTAGCAGAGAAGGGGATGTCGGGGAATTTGGATGGTGAGTGACTACATGGAAGGGAATGACCAGATTTCCTGAGGGACTATGTGGAAGAGAAGGGAAGGTAGGGGAATGAATTTGTTTTGTTCATTAGAATTTCTAGATGGAATCAGAAGCATATTCAAAGTGTGACCTAGAAAAATGAATTGGTAATTGTTCAGTGAGAGAACAAGTAGCGAAATAATTGTAGCGTTGTACGTGGGATGTGGACTTTGGTATTTATAGTGAATTATGGAATTCTAGGGAAGGAGGCGAATCCTGGTACTACTATGAGGGTTGGGGTGTGAGCCTCTAGATTCCCTTGTTTTTGATACAAGTATCATATCATTTTATTTGTTGGTTGAAGAAAATGTGCATATGTATATATTTGTATATTATTTTAAATATGTTATTGAGTTGTGTTTATATATCTCCATAGACATTACGATTATCTGTTGGCTAAAGAAAATGAGCATGAGTATATGTGTTTGTCATTGTAAATATTGCATCGAGTTTGGTTATAAAGCTCCATAAGAAGTATGGTGGTCATGTTTTTAGCAGTTAATATGTTGTAAATATTACGAGTTATGTTATAAAGCTCCATAGGAAGTATGTTTTGTTGGTTATAAGAATCATTGAACACCGAGATATTTTGTTAAAGATAATATGATTATTTGTTTATTATGTTTTTTTGGTTATAAGAAAATGAGATCGTTTGATCTTATTCAATTTGATTTGAAATTGAAATACACTTCCAATTGTTGCAACCTGTGATTTAGTTTATGAGTGTCGATCTCATCATGGTACAACTTCATATCGACATTTTCTTCCATTTAAATAGGAGATGTGATTGATTCATGACACTCAAACTGGGTTGATATTTTATGGGTCGATTCTTTGGTTGATTCTTCATTTATTCCCAATATCCTGATCCGCCTTCTTATTTTTCTTCTACATTTGAACCCCCATCCTCTATGAATATCCCAAGATTATTTCTTAGGACCGCTATGAGGAGATTTACATTACGATTTATATCAACGACTTGTTGTTCTAGCTACAAAACATCTCCTCTGTAGGATTGTGAGGGTCGTTTATGGATTCATCAACCATGTTTAGCGCTTACGACTTTTGTGTAATGTTCCCAATTTTAGCCTCAAGCTAAAATGGAACATTATAGTGGCATATTTTTATTTTGATTAATAAAATGGGTAAGGAGACCCCTTAACCCCTTGGTGATACAGAAATAACACTCCTTATGAGAAAGGAGGATAAATAAGAAGCTGAAATAAACACCTAATGGTGTGAACATGATGAGTATCTCCTTGAGTTGGCCATCTTTGACCAAGTCAATAGCGCTGCCTTAGAGGGGTGGCTTGCTTGAGAAGACAACACAGTTTTTGGAGGGAAAGCATTCAAAAGTGAATGGAAACCCTAATTGTGGGACCTATGGTGAGATAGAGTTCATTTGCTTTATAAGAGAGAATATAGCAGCTCATTTGTTCATGCTTTGATTCAAAAATTTCGTAGTGAGGCCAAGGACTTGCACATCCGAGCTGTTTAGCAGGATTGCAGTGCTCTTGAGCACTGGGGGTGTTCCTAGGAGGGGATACCCCACCTCTTCCTCATGGGAGGAGATAATTTTAGCTGAATTTCCTCATTCCATCATTTGTCCAAGCTCATTCCTTCAGTTGCAGCATTATCTCTGTAGCAGGATGGTGTTGTGTTGCTGGGGTAGCAGCAGAGGAACTCATAGAGTCTTTCCTTACTTGATTTTTCATTGGAGGAGTGATTTCTTCTTTGGAGGAGATGTAGAGAGGGCTCTTGGACCATATTTCAGATCTGTGGCATCAGGCCACTCATTCACCATCTCCCACTGTGTAGTCACTTGGAGAAACTGTGTTATTCCATGAGGGCAGTGTTGAGGGAGATTCTTGTGCTCATCAAGAGGAGTGCTTTTGAGTAAAAGGGGATCAACCCATTTTCCTTTGAAATAATTATCAGAGGAGGGAATCAACATTTCATATCAGCCTCAACCTCATTTTTTTTCAGTTGCAGTGACAATTTTTTTGTCACTATTGTATTTTATCCGACATTTCTAGCAATCTCCCTGAGATTGGCTAGAAATCCCATATTGAGCCCATTTTCCTCTCTTGGGCCATTTTTCTTGTATCTTCCAGCTAAATTATCATTTTTTATGTATTCAGCAGCTGTATCTCTCATAGATACTGTGCAGTCACTGCTCTCCGGCATTTTGTGCAGCAGCAACATCTCATGTATTACACTGCTTATTCATTGGAGGTTGGTTAAGAGCTTAGACTTGAGGGCCTTACTCCTCATGATGTTGTACATTCTTCTTGATATGTTAATATAATGTTGAGTTGTAGTATTGGCCTTGTTCCTCATGATATTTCTGTACATTCTTGCTGATATGTTAATATAATTTTGGCTGTAGTCTTTACCCTCTCATGATACATTCAGATTTGCGGAGTTTCAGATTGATGTTTTGCATATTGTTGTAGCTCACTCTTTGAGTTGATTTGTGATGTACCTAGGGTGGGGAGAACTATTTAACCCACCTAGATCTATTTGTTTCAGCTCTCTTTCTACATTTAGACTCCATATTATATGTATAAGAGGATCCCAGCACTATACAGCATTTTATTTGCAATTATTACCTTATACACCGTTCCCATGGGAGGCATTGCAGAAATTCCTTGAAGGGAATTATTAGCTTTTGACAAGTTATATTGGCAGAGTCTGCTAGTGGGCCAGGTAACCTCTAGATCTCATCCTTCCTTGTGAAGATGACATATCCAGTAAATTCCCCTAACATTCAATCTCTGAAATAGTTCAGTGTTGACTGTTAATACTCCTGGAGTTGGAATATTGGAATATCTTAAGATATTCTCGATGGAGCATAATTTCCTGAAAAAGGAATGTTACAGTGGTATCAGAGCATGATCTTGGCTCAGCCTATGCCCAAGATCCAATGCTATCAGAAAGAGTAGCTTCTCTCCAAGGAGAGGAGATTTATAAAGGAGACAAGGAAAGGGGAATGATGGAAGAGGAGGCTTCCCTTCTTCTTTTCCAGACCATTGGGGACACCATTGAAAATCTTGATGAAAGGGAACAATGGGAATATTTTCTGAAAAGGGTTGTGGATGGATCAAACCCTAGTTTTGTCATGATGGGTGTGAGCATTCAGCCACACATGTAGATCCATAGCACAGTCCTTTATCCATTTGCAAAGGGGATAGAGTGTTACACGATGTTGTCACCGTCCTTGCAATTCCCATCTCGCCCATTGGAGGGTCGTTTCTGTGACCAATAAGCAGTGTCATGCCTTGCAAATACCATCATTTCATCCCTTTCCATGAGGACAACATTCCTTCTGTTGATCATTTCCTGAGCAGACCCCTAAAAACACCTATTTTTGCCTTGGCGCTGGTAGCCCGTTATGTACTTGCACCAATGGGGGAAAATTAACACTGAGCCCGCGCCAATTGGCGCTCTGTCCCAGTGTTGCACCCGCGCCACTCTATTTATGGAAAGTTTTTAAAAAAAGAGGCGAAGTTTCGATTACAACAACTTCGTGGATGAGTTATCAGGAGTGGTTTCGCCTGAATAACCACGGCCTTCCTCCTTTGGCCTCTTGTTTTTACCATATGGGGGAACCTCCCAAAGGATAAGGCCTCCCTTCCACTATTGTAGGGATCCCAACCTCCTCCTCTCCTCTATAAATATAGCCTTCATCCATTGATGAAGGGGCTGAAGGGCTGAATGGCTGAATAGCTAGTTCCAGAATCTCCAAGTTCCCAAGAGCTTTCATGCTGCAAAAGCCTTCTTGATTCCCTAAGGCCAAATCCAAGCAAGGAGACTATTGCCAAGTATCCGAAGAGAGAGGCTTGTCCCATCCCTGACAGGATTTTTTGAGACATGTTGTGCTAACGACCCGCTAAGGAGAATGCTGCGTTGAAGCTATGGTTGTATTCTTCTTTTGACTCTTTAATGATAAGCGACTATCGGTTATGGTTCCACTCTTGTTCTTGATCATGTTCATGAGTTATATCCTCTTCGACTGATATATAGTTGTATGCACTGGATTTTATGCTTGCGTTTGTGTTGTTTCTTGCATGTGCAGGTGTCCGACCACGGAGATCGTGAGGATTGTGATCTGCCAGGGCAAAGGAACGAGAGCACCACCTCTTCTACAAACAACAGCGTTGGATTCCAGGTAAGCCTTCCTCGCAAGTCGGTTTATTTATGATTAGGAACCTGCACCGTAGCGTGTTTGATTGTTGCTAGACCCGATCTGGGCTAGTAGGGATCGCCTCTGTCCGCAGAGGGGATTTACCTCCTCAACAATTTGGCGACTCCACTGGGGAGTCAGCTTGTTGTTTGATTTGTAAGCTATAGACGGAGCCTGAAGTGCAGCCAGATAGCCTTCGAAACGCTTTTGCTCTGCATTAGCGGAGTAGATCAACGCTGCTTCAGTCAATCTCCGGTTTAGTTTACGGACTGAACAACTTGGAGTATTGTCTTCTCTTTTCGGTCAATTTCTTGGCCTTGCTTGCTTGGTCAGCTCTCTGGGCTGGTTCTTTCTGTGAATTTGGGTCTTTGATAGCTTGAACATCACTGGTCTGATCTTAGATTGCTTATTTTTTATTTTGGCATAGAAAACTTGACTGGCGCGCTTTTTAGCATGACAGTCGCGCCAATTGGCGCCAGTTGTCCATTTATTACCCGCGCCAATCTTGATATGGCGCTAGTTTAAGCCTGACAGTCGCGCCAGTGCTGGGGACTGCTGGGGTTTGCTCTGTTTTGAGCTTTCTAAGCTTGATCTGTGTGTTTAGCTTTGCCTCGCTTTGAGCCTAGATTACATGGTTCATTTGAGTCTTGGAGATTCTGCTTGAAGTGGTGAGTCTGGTCTTGGTTGGGAGAAATTCTTTGTTTTTTCATTTTCAGGCATTGGCGCTTGTTGTCAGTTAGCAACCCGCGCCAATTGGCCATTGGCGCTAGTTTTCAGTGTGCAAGTCGCGCCAGTTGGCGCTAGTTGTCAATGTACAAGTCGAGCCAATTTCAGGGTGTGTGAAAATTGAGACTTTTTCCCTGAATCCTTCACCAGTGTGTCTTTCCCTTCCGGTCTTTTATCTATATGAGCATAGATTACATTGCTCATTGTTTGAAATGTCTTCTCTCCATGATTGTTTGATGTAAAATGGAATGAATGCCTTGTTTTGATCTCTTGCTTTGGAAGTCCTCTTTGTGTTTGACCTCATATGTCTTGTCGCCTTTTGAGGGATTTCGTGACAAAGTGTTTGAAACAACGATTGCATTGTTAATGCTTGTTTACATCTCTTTTGCATTCATCCTTCATTAAGAAGATTTGCGTTATTTTAGTTTTCGTCTCATAGTTTGCTTTTCGTTTAAATGCATTAGATCACATTGCATCGAAAAGTGTTTTTTTGAGATCCATCATTGAACTTAGATTACATTGTTTAATGATTGAAAGCTAGAAATCGCTTTGATTGCATTCTCTTTTATTAAAGCATGCATTAAGTAGATTCTCATTTCATCGAAAAATGCATTGAGTGCATTCTTATCATTTGAAAAGAAAAAGGAAATTGTGCATAGATTACAATTGCATAGTTTTCGGAAAAAGAATTTTGCATAGATTACATTGCATTATTCGCATCGTTGAATGTTTGGAATTACTTTTGGATAGTGAAAGTCATCTAGTTTGGAAAGATTTCATTTTCAATTTTTTTGTTTTTTGCATCATTGTTTGAAGCTTTTCCCTTAACTAGATAGCATTCATCGAATTGAAAGATTTCTTTTCTCATATAGCTGCATACAGGAGATTGTCATATGACATACGGTAGGGCCTTGAAACCGAAACATAATTGAAGATCAACCATAAAATTTACTCAATTTACCTAAGGAAGCATTGAAACATTAACGAAACATTTAGAGGTCTAGGTTAGAGACGTGTTCTGGCGTCGTTAAACCTAGTAGCTGTTGTTCGCCTCTTGGCTTTAGACAGCACTAGTACGGACTTGTGCTCACCGTACCGTCGCGTATATAAAGGGAGACCCCACTAGGTTGCTATCCTTTATCCATAGGAAGCCGAGTCTGCCGCCTTATACCCGTGATACACCGGACACAGCATTCGAGGAGATTTCCCGCACGTACGTTAAGTCCTTGGTTGATTTCTCTTTCATTTTGAAAACAAGGTGTATATTGCAGTTCACGGTTATTTGGTACACCCTTTGCCTAGCATTCCTGAGCAGTCATTTTGATCTTATCTGACTCCTTAAATTTGAAAATATCATCAAGCACTTGTCCTTTCACGCTTGTTTCCAATCTGAAAGCGATAGAGTCACCTTTTGCCTATTTCTCGACTCTTAAAAGATGAAACGGTAGAGTTTTGTTTCAATGTTTTAAAAATTAACTGCCCACGAAATATTCCTGGTTAAAGTTAGTTTCCTTAGGGTGTTGTTCTGAAGATCATTTTTGATGGCAACTTTTCCGGAGTTCACCAACCAAGGAATCCCCTCCGATGGGAATCCTGGTCCGTTTCCTCCTTTTGGAAATGTTGGTGCTCCTTATATGGCAACGTTGTCCCTTCCTGGGTTAACTGTTGGGTTGCCTGTTTGGTTGTTTTCAACCTCTGTGGTCCCAAATGTCTCGGCTTCTGTTCCATCAGTTCCTCTGCCTGAACAACATCATGTTGATTCCAAGGTGGACTTCTCCCCTTCTTCGACTGTTTCTGCATCCTCCTCTTCTACTTTGCCTGGTGAAAGTCTGGATTCGAGTAACCAGGTGGCTAAGAAGAAGAAGAAGAAGACAAAGAAGAAGAAGTCCGATAAAGGAGAGGCTAACTCTGTGGCTATTGCGCCTAAGAAGTCTCCTCTTGATAAACCTTCCAACCCTTCACGGAAATTCAAGTTCCCTTGTATGTTGTGCACGGGAGACCATCTTCTTCGAGATTGCCCTGGCATTCCCAAGGTGCTTGAAGTATGGTCCAATGGTCGTCCGCCATTGCCTTTGGCTTTCGGGAGTCAAGTTGGGGGCACGTCGCCGGTAAGGCTCCTAAGTAGTTGGTAAGATTACTAATCCTCGTAAGTCAGGTGAAGGGCACCATGCCATTCACCTTTTTCCATATATGGATGAAGCTGCGAGTGTTGGACAACTCGACTGCTTCTACATTTCTGCGCCGTGCCTCCGGCTGGTTACAAATAGCTTTCTTTAAGTCCTCCGCCCGCTGATCCTACGATTGGTCAAGAGTCCTTGGTGATCCCGCCCCGAAAATTCAAATTGTGAATCCATTCCCGACCAAACGTCATTGGTCGTGGGATCGCTGAATTGGCCCCGTCTACTTGCACCAGGTCTTTTCCATTGGAGAGTGGACCCCACATCCCTCAAAGTTCCTTCTTTGTTTCTTCGTATTCATCAGACTTGGAGAAAGATTCTCTTGTCCCTGTACTTCAAGAAGCTCCTCCTCCGCCTCCCATGATGGAGGCTCCGGAGGATATCCCTCCTGCCTTCGAGATGGAGGTTATGGAGGATGCTTCTTCTTCCGTAATGGCAGGGGAAGACCTTCGCATGTCGATGGTAGCCCCTCCGAGTAGTTTGGTTGCCTCCTTTGATTAGAGTCGATTTGCAGGATTCCGCCTTCCGTCTTATGTGCCTTTCGAGATCACAGTACAGGCTTTTGGTCTAGTTGTACCCAGTACCATTATAGACAAAGCCTCCTCTGTTAGTGTTCTATCCTCGACTACTTGGCAAGCTTTTGTTCGCCGCTGCCACATTGCTATTGCATCTGCAGGCATTTAACAAGAACGAGTCAACCGTTAGGGATCCTTCCAAGGTTACCTCCGTTATTTGAGGTAAAACTGGCCTGATGGACGTGATGGTTGTTCCAGCCCCTGATTTCAATCGCTCTGGGGCTGACACACCTATGCCATGGAGTGCTTGTATCCTCCCTTTTTCATGTGGTCTATTTTCCACATGAAGGATGGATCGTGACCATTGATTAGATTTCGTTCTTTGGTCCTGATAGGGAAGCTGGCCCACCATCATCCCTTCCTAGTTTTTATCCACCCGTTGTATCTGCCCCACCGCAGGTCAACTATGTGGCTACCTACCCCATGCCTGTACTCAGTGATGTTGTCGTCGTGCATAGTGTGCTGGGGGCATTGGGTCCTGATTTCCAAGATGTTTTCCTTCCATCGGGAGTGGAACTCTTGGAAGCGATGAATTCTTTTTCATTATGATGAGGTCATCGGAGCATGGTTCTTTTCCTGTGTCAAGCTCCTTAAAAAATGAAACAAGGTTGTCAGAGCACAGTTCGTTTTCCTATGTCAAGCTCTTTAAAAATGAAACAAGTCGCTTTGTTAATACTGCTTTCTTTGTCAAGCTCCTTAAAAAATGAAACAAGTTTGTCGGAGCAGAAGTTCCTTGTCTTGTGTCAAGCTCCTTAAAAATGAAACAAGGTTGTCGGAGCAGAGTTCCTTGTCTTGTGCCAAGTTCTTAAACCATGGAAATAAGGTGTCCCAGGATAGTTCTTTTATGCACCATGAAATAATGAAACACATCTGCTCACCCGAGTCTTTGATCGCATCTCGTGAAATCCCAATTGAGTCTTTCTTGGGATCTCGTAACTTGAACCTTCACTCCATCTGCCTTTCATATGGACTAAAGCTTGGGGGCATGTACCTCGAATTGAGTCACCATGCTAGGGGGCATGCTTACTTTTTCAAGCATAGTTTGTTTCCGTTCCAAGCTTGTGTAAAAATGAAACTGGTTTCAAGCATAGTTTATCTTTATTTCAAGCTTATGTAAAAATGAAACCAACTTCAAGCAGAGTTTTCTGATTTCAAGCTTGTATAAAAATGAAACATTCCCCATTTTACCTCTTGTGATTGTCATTTTATCAGCCTGTTTTTTCTAGATGAGCCTTGGTTTTTGTCACTCCATCGTCACTATCTGCTTGGCCGATCATATGCCTTCACTTGGTTGTTTTAACCATTCATGAGGAACTGCTGCGATGAGTGGTCTTGTTAGCCAGCCTCTTAACCTTTGCTTATTCTGAGCAGTTCCACCATTACCGGAACCAGTTGCTACCATTTATACCACTCATTCCTTTGGGAGGAATCATCTTTTAGCTCTTTTATGACTCTCTAAACATGAAAATATTGTCGAGTCCCTTGTCATTTTGATCTCACTAAAGTGGTCCCGAAATGACATCTAACCAGTATACGTTTACCCCCTTTTCGGGCTGGGATAGATTATTTACGAAAAGGAATACCCTAGCCTATCGTGACTAGGAGGTTTTCTTAGACATAGTTTTCTACCTTTTTGGATCTGAGGAACTTTTTACGAAAAAGGAATGTTGGAGTTTACTTCTCCGATGTCTTTTAAAACTCTCTAAATATGAAAAGACGCCGAGTTCTCCCTTAGTCAGACTCAAACTCGATGACATCGATTCACCATAATGACGCTACTCTGAGTCTCTCCTTCCTAGCTCTGCTAAATGTACTAGAGCTTGGATTCGTCTAAGGATGAATTTATATAACAAGCATATGGTATCCTCTTCAAGCTTGTGTAAAAATAAGAGGACTTACTACATGGTGGGGAAAATGGAACCAACATCAATACGTGGTTGATGTCGCCTCTTTAACATGGCACTTGTCTGCATTCGTGGTTTCGGTTGGGGACATCTCATCTCTCATTCTTTGTTTGCCCATGGGTTTGGGTGATCCCTTTTGACCTCTCATCTGCTCTTTGCCTCGTCACCATGACCTCTAATCTTTTGATGTCAAATACTGCCAAATCCACTATCGTGTCGTCAATATGTTCAAGAGAAGTTGACCTCTGCAAACTTTCAACCTTCCTCTGATTCTCATATGATCCTGATTCACAACAAAAAACATTATGTTCCTCTGTCTTGTGTCGATGATGTGGGAAACATTATGGCCCACCTTCAATCAAGGTCACTTCCTGTCGACTTCAGCTCATTATCCAGGAAGATGGTCTAGAGACTCTTTCATGGTACCTTGGAGCCTACATGCCTCAATGGCAGGTTCGTCGCATTCGACGTGAGGTTTTCATCATTGGCCTCCGATCGAGTGATTCTACGGGTGTTCGACACTAGCTCATTGATTCACACGCCATAGATTATACCTATAGTACCTTGAGGGCCATTGTCATTATTAGTGGTTCCTCTCGCATCTGTTAACAGCTTTCATCATTGGCTGGTAATCAGACAATGTTCTTGCATGTTCGACTTCAGCTCACTTATTCGCATGCTTGAAATTGTACTTTGTTCGGGTCGAGATGGAGCGCAAGACCCTAGATTGTGTCTGTTGTAATCCAGGCTGCGATATTGTGGATTATTATGATTATTTACATGACTCACTGATTGGATGGCTGCGACCATACCTGAGTCTATTTATCGATCCTCTCTGGATGGCTGCGTCCATGCCTTGGATCTCGATTATTGTACACTCTGTTATGGATGGCTGCGCCCATACCACGCATATTTCATGTATCTGAGACATCAGTTGTACTTCACTCCGCAGGTTTTCCGATGGCGGTGTTTTTAGTTGGCATGTTCTCGTAAAGCATTTCACCCCTCTCTCTCTTTCGGGCCTCATGATTTAGGGGGCATCTGTTACACAGTAATTTTTCACCGTCCCTGAAATTCCCATCTCGCCCATTGGAGGGTCGTTTCTGTGACCAATAAGCAGTGTCATGCCTTGCAAATACCATCATTGCATCCCTTTCCATGAGGACAACATTCCTTCTGTTGATCATTTCCTGAGCAGACCCCTAAAAACACATGTTTTTGCCTTGGCGCTGGTAGCCCGTTATGTACTCGCGCCAATGGGGGAAAATTAACACTGAGCCCATGCCAATTGGCGCTCTGTCCCAGTGTTGCACCCGCGCCACTCTGTTTATGGAAAGTTTTTTAAAAAAGGAGGCGAAGTTTTGATTACAACAACTTCGTGGATGAGTCATCAGGAGTGGTTTCGCCTGAATAACCACGACCTTCCTCCTTTGGCCTCTTGTTTCCACCTTATGGGGAACCTCCCAAGGGATAAGGCCTCCCTTCCACTATTGTAAGGATCCCAACCTCCTCCTCTCCTCTATAAATATAGCCATCTTCCATTGATGAAGGGGCTGAATGGTTGACGAGTTCCAAAGGGTAAGGGTAATCTCCAAGTTCCCAAGAGCTTTCACATCCTTATGCTGCAAGAGCCTTCTTGATTCCCTAAGGCCAAATCCAAGCAAGGAGACTATTTCCAAGTATTCGGAGAGAGAGGCTTGTCCCATCCTTGACGGGCTTTATCAAGACATGTTCTGTTGACGACCCACCAAAGGAGAATTCAGCGTCGAAGCTTTGGTTGTATTCTTCTTTTTGACTCATTAATATTAAGCGACTATTGGTTATGGTTCCACTCTTGTTCTTGATCATGTTCATGAGTTATGTCCTCTTCGACTGACATATAGTTGTATGTACTGGATTTTATGCTTGCGTTTGTGTTGTTTCTTGCATGTGCAGGTGTCTGATCACGGAGATCGTGAGGATTGTGATCCGCCAGGGCAAAGGAACGGGAGCACCACCTCTTCTACAAACGACAACGTTGGATTCCAGGTAAGCCGTCCTCACAAGTCGCTTTATTTACACATTAGGAACCCGCACTATAGCGTTGTAGCGTGTTTGATTATCGCTAGACCCGATCTCAAGCAGGGATCGCCTCGTCCTGAGAGGGGATTTACCTCCTCAACAAGGAAGGAGATGAGGCCATTAGAGGAGCAGAAGTGCAACTCAAAGGTATGGATCATGTTTTTTGGTTTGAAATTCCCATTTTACATGCCATGAAAATGCAAAAAATCTTGAGGCATTCACTAAGGGTTTGATGGAAGAACTTGGTGAAACTCATTGGGACATAAACACAAACACTTTGCATGCACTGGAAGGAACCAACAACACTGTCACACTGGGAGGACATCCATCACCACATGGAGGTGAGAAGGGAGCTATTGCTTCCACTAGAGGATCCCTTGTATCATTGCAGGGAATTCCAATTATTTTTGCATGTGGGAACCAAGGCACAATTCTGGAGCCCTATGTAACATTTGTTGGGGATTGTGAGATGGAAGGGGAAGAGAAGGATCAGCATGGAGGGATGATGGGCATTCACCCATATCCATTTCATAAGCTTTCTACACACAGGGAAGAGACTGCACTATGCAGAGGAGAGAAGGAAAAATCAGTCCACTCATACATGCAGTCTATTTTAGAGCAAGATGTCTCACTTTATGGGGGCATTCCACCTAGGAGGCCACTTGATTTAGAGTTGATGAGAGACATAATTCCATTTGGTTCACCACTCATGGATTATGGAGGGGTGGAGACACTAGAGGGATCCAACACAGTGCAAAGGGTTTGGGGTAAACTCAAGGAGGAGAGATATGCTCTCTCATTTTCAGTATCACCCACCTTCATCAGATTTACTGCACTTATAGATTTTGCTGCATGGTTGGAGGATGGCTACTCCAAGGATTTGGATGAACAAAGGATTCTTCCTTTGAGGAAGGACCATTTCATGCATTGGAGTAGATGGAGGCCACTCATGCTTACAATGCCCAGGATCGGGAGATTCTTTGGAGGTGATAGTCTTTCATGGGAGGCTCATTTTCAAGGGTCCTTATTTCTACTTGAGCATGAGCAGCTATATGATGGCATGGCAGCAACTTGGAGGATGAATTTGGCATGAGGGTATGTCAAGGTAGCAGGCAGCAGCGTGATGGAGCACCATATTGCAGAATACCAACACTGTCTATGTGGAGGAATAATCTAGGATGAAGGGCTCAGCTTGGGTTGAGTATCCCCCAGGATCCTGATGCATGCATGATTCTTGATGACTAGGAGGGAGATGACTGATACAAAATTTATGATATGGTCATCTAACACTATGGCAGATTCTTCTTGGCTAGAGCTCCTAGTCTCAAGAAGAAATTATTTCATGCAACATATGAGGACTTCCTAGCTATTAGGGTTCCCATGTTTTGGCTAGATTGGCAAGACCAAAAGATGAGACAACATCATAACCACTTTGGGGCCCTAGGATCTAGCCCTCATAGACCCAGAGATGGATCTCTCCATAAATACAAAGAATGGTGTATCTTTGAAGCTCACATGATATGTTAGGCTAGGTATGAAGCACAAAGGGGGTTTTAAAATGATTTGGTTGGTTGGTTGCTGGGTTGAGTCATGAGATCATAAACTGAGAAAGTAATGGAAAGAAAGGAGAAAAAAGGCAGGATGTTTCGGCAAAGGGGATAGATCAAGAAAGTGCCATCCATTGGGCTATGGAGTCATGAAAGGGAATTAATTGCACACAACTAGCCAAGGCTTTCAAAGGGAAAGTCATCTACACTAAAGGATACTTTAGATAGATGGTGGAATGGAACATTAAGGAAAGAAAGTGAGAGAAGGAAAGTAACCCAATTTCTGTCTATAGATCAGGTCAAAGGTCATTTAACTCCAGACCTGCTTGGACATACTCAAAGGCAGCTTTCAATGGAGGGACAAAAGGGTAGCTTGTAGATCGGACCAGAGGTCATTTAACTCCAGGTCAGCTTTAGCATGCTCCAAAGGAAAACAGAGATAAGTTTAACAGAGCCAGGGTCTATAGATCAGAGAAGGAATTTGAACCTTCAATGCTTTGACACCAGTAAGAGATCTTAGAAAGGCTAGCTGGTCGCACAAGGATCCTAGTGGACAGGGCTAACTCTAATCCCCAGTGTTCCCAAATATTCCAGCTTAAACACAACAAGAACATCTAAGAAGAAAACCCCAAATTCATACATCATCTAGCAGGGAATAACATCTGCTACACTGGTTAAATTAGCTGAATTTACTCTTAGATTCACAATCGATAGAAAACATTAAAGGAAAGGAGAGTAGAAACATGGGGTACCTAACAAGGGTAAATCCTATGCCAAATTTCTGATGCAAGCTAGTAGAAAATGAAACAGTATGAAAGTATAATAAACAGCATTATAAAAACATCACCAATATTAATAGACCAGGATCCTGTGAAATGTGCTTGATTAATTGATGAAAAACCAGTCACATACACTGAGCTCACTGGCTGTTATAATCCAGAATTTTTCCTCCCAGCTTACTATATTACAAACTACTCTGCTACTCCCTACCAAGACTTTTCTAATAGTCAAACTGAATCCCTCTAACAGCAATCAGCAACAACCAAACAACAACCTTTACAATATGTTCTCGGGAAATCTTATAGGAGAATGAATAATAGGAGTAGATGATATTCATTAAATGGATCTCATTAAGACAGAGTGGAGAGAGAGTTCATGCCCACTCTGCTTAATGGCAATCTGCATTGCTGTAAGTACTTTTTGTATGGTCTGGAAAACTCTGTCTGGCCATGATTGACCTTTGATGTTTCGTGAAGTCCTTCTCGTTGTAAGGCCCTCTTTTCTGTCCTCTGAAGCAAGTAAGGTGATTGAAAGGTCTTCAGGTCTCCATGCTTCCATAACTGTGGTCCTGACAGTCTTTAAGAAGTTTTTGTCAGAGTCATTAACTGTTTCTAGGCTCGAGGAGGCACGGAGACCGCTGTAGGAAGGTGTCCTTTTGAAGAACCGGTGCTCCGTTGATGTATACACAGATATGACTCGTCGTTGTGCTCTTTGGTATTCAAACCATGCCTCTTCCTTTGAATGTGGGATTAAGCATAAATTACATCAATACTGAGCATTAACCCCCTTGAATCTATTGTGCTGATATGCTAGCCGATGCTGAAATGGCCTCTCTGTGCCTTGGATCGCAGTTACTGCGATTATGATAAACAGAGTGAAAAACCACTCTGGCAAAAACCTTGCACAATGAAATAAATCAATTATAAAATCCGGGGACAGTGGCGGAATATTTTCCGTGGAGGCCGGAGGAATGGTGGCAGAACTATAAAAACGGCGGTCGTGGAGGAAATAGGTGAAAATGCAATGAGCTGGAGTTTTGATGAGAGAATGAATGTGGGCTGTCCGATCAGTTTTGGAGGCGATGATCGACGGTGGGGATTAATGAACGGGATGAACTTTGAAAGTTGGGCGACACACAAATGGGAAAATGCAATGCGAAATATATGAAATGGACCATGGGTGGTGGGACCCGGCATGGGCGGAGGGCGATTCATTTAGGACCGTCGGATCTCAGGAGGAGATCAATGACCACGATCCAATCAGAGGGGTGACAGTCTGATGGACTATGGTGCGATTAGTTCACGACCGTTGGATCTTGGACTAACGGACGGTTGAGATTGGATCAGGGAAATCACAATCACAAAGGGCGTAAGGTGGCGGTGATTGGAAAATGTGATTGCGATTGGAGCGGGAGAGCGAGGGTCATTGGATCAACAGGGGAATAAACGGTGGAGATACAGTTGGCGGATCGCAATCAGGAGGCACAGAGGAGGTGATGCGATGCGACTGGAGTGATGCGATGGAGTGCCAGCCATCCGATCCAGATGACAAATCTACGACGGAGATTGAATCGGCGAGGGAAAAAAATGGAGCGATAGGAGGGGAGCAGGATAAATCCGAACCACTGGATCTGGGGGGGTGGACGACTCAGATCGGATTGGGTGATTTCAATCGGAAAGAACGGAGGAGTGGCATGGAAAAATTTGTGATTGCGATCGGAGCGGGCATGCAATTAGCGCCAGGCCGTCCGATCCAGGTGATAGATCAAAGGTGGAGATCGCGGCGGAGGTCTTAGAGACCAAAACTCAATTGCATCGGAGTTTTTCGTTTAACAAAGAAATGCGCTTCACCCGACGGTGCGATTTCGATTAGCGCCCAGAACATTAGTGCTTGGTTCTGGGTTCGGGTCACGTTGGGAAGTGGTTTAAAGGGTTGGCGGAAAAAAGGCTAGGCCATGATATAAGTTAAAAAGTGGGTTTTTGCCCATTTTTAGTGCATTTCAAGGCCAATGAAGGGTAACGATAAGGGAAGAAAGGGGAAATTAAACCAAATCAGGGGTGTGTGTAGGATTTAAAGGGGATTTTGGGAGGATTTCAAAGGGTAAGAAGGGAATTAGAAGAGGAGACAGGGGAATGGAAACAGAGGTTTAGAAGGGATGATATAAAGGGAAAAGGAGGCCTTTTGGGCATTTCTTCACAAACAGAGAGGCTTTATAACTGGAAACAGTAGTAGGGATTTATCAAAGGACAAGGGCATAAGGAGGCTTCAAGGATGATGTGTTTTTAGAGGAAATGCATTCCTTGAAGTCTCAAAAACAATTTAGCCCCCTGTTTGCTTGTCAAAAATTCATAGGGGGCTAACAGTGGCTCCACATGGGGATGGCTTCTTCTTGAAGGAGTCAAGAATTCAGAAAATGATCTTTGGAGTAGGCTAGATGCCTGGTACTTGACTCATTCCTTTCTTTCTAGATCAACTGCCACAAATCATGAAGACATCATATCAGCAGTAAAATTCTCCCAAACAACTACCTACCCACACTATAGTCTTAACATTTTTTCTTTTGGGTGCATTTGGACTTGCAGACCCTTTACATCATCAATTTTTACAGACAGGAAAATAAACCTATTCTACTTCTACCCTTATACTCCATGAGACTAGATTAGACTGTTGGCCTCATAGCTTCTCTACCTAATCTAATATCTGCTAGAACTAAACTGTCTACTAGATTTCTTCTCTACATTCTAAGACAGAAATTGAAAAACAGTCAAGCCAGGATTAGCTTTTCTGGCTTGCTATGGACCATGGAACAAAGACAAAATTGCTCATGGACTGAAAAATTCTGCAGAAATTTAAAACTACTGACTACATGCTCACAGGCTGAGCTTTATTGAGCTTTCCTACCTACCCTACTCTACTGGGATATTTACAAGTCTAGCTCACAAACATTTTCTTCCAATGTAACTAGTCCATCAAATGATCCCATGACTGGTCCTTCTTGCTCAACTCCTTGAGCTGGCTCGATAGGCAGGGTAGCTCCCACTCTTTTTGTTCCATAATAGCGGATTTGAAAATTTTTCTTTCTGTTTGCAACATGCTGCTCAAAAAGACCTTTGATCCTTCTTCAAATGTTTGCAGGAAATGAGCATAAGGATCATGAAAAGATACCTGGCTATGAATATTTGGCAGGCAGGCTTCAGCTAGGATTTCTTCTTCTTCCACTGGATGGAGAAGAAAACTCTCTTGGAGTAGAGTGTATCCTTCATCTTCTGAACTGGAGGACTCATCGTATATTGGAGTTGAGTCCTCTTAGAGCTCTGATATGTTCTACTCTGATGTGCTGAGCTCCGTGAAAAAATCTATGTATTCTTGAGCAGTGGTTTGTTCCATTGCTTCCTCTTTTTCAAGATAAGGCTCGTTATTTTCATCTTGCTCAAGAATCTCTTCTTTGATTTCCTCCTCATCTTCTGAAAGGAAAGACTGCTAACCACCAATCTCATGACACTCATCACTGATGCTTTCATAACTTTCCCCATCAGTGTCATAGATAGGTTGATTAGGTTCACTACTTCTCTGGAGTTGCTAGTCCTGGCTTTCCTTCCATGGGTCTACTGATGACGGTTTTGCAAGCTTAGCTTCTCTCTGGAAACAATCATCATCAAATATATCATAACTAGGAAAGTCATAATCGTAATAAATGTCACCAATCCAACCCGTCCGATTCTCAGAAAGTCTTTCTTCGTCTTGATCCTTAGAGGAGCTTTCTGGATCTGAATCATCAAACTCAATAGACGAGTGAGCAAGGGAATCTATTCTATAAAATACTTCAAAGGTGAAATGTTGATTTAATATCTGATCCATCTCTTCTTCTGTTAAAAGAGGGGTTTTCCTCTCATCATGGACAGAAGGACAACAATCCTCTTTCTCTTGTGTTAGTTGATTTGGAGGTGGGATGTTTTCTTGAGCCCCTTCTTCCACATCGGATTCTACCTCTTCTATGTGGTCTCTTGTTTCCTCAAGGCAGCGTTCCCTATTAGCTTTTGTTATTAGGTCCTGATATTCTCTAGTCAGCGTAACACAAGGCATAGGTAAGCAATCAGGCAGTTCCTAATCACTTTCCTCTTTGTCTTCTATATAATCTTGAGCATCATACATGTCTTGCTCATCCTCTCGGTCCCAAGTTTGTTCTTGCTCTGGGAGAGGCATGGGATGTTTTGAATAATCCTCATTTGCATTCAGATTAGCCATATACATCTCTAGCACTTTACCAAACATTTCTGTTAATTCATTTAATTGATCATACAAAGCATCATACTTTGTATCCCTGTCCATGTCTGGATCCATATTTATGCAAATAAGGCCACTGCTTCTTCTCAACCAGTTCAGAGTCCTCCACCAGTGGAGTCATCAGGTCTTTGGATCATATGGAGTGTGGAGTCGCCAGGTGGATGTATATGAATGTTTGAAGCAGGATGTTGTCCACCATTAGCAATTAGAGCCAATCTAAAGGCAAAGTGGTCTCACCCCCAGTGGAGTCGCCATTATGTTGGGGTTCTCATGTTTTGGCCAGATTGGCAAGACCAAAAGATGAGACAACATCATAACCACTTTGGGGCCCTAGGATCTAGCCCTCCTAGACCCGGAGAGGGATCTCTCCATAAATACAAAGAATGATATATCTTTGAAAGCTCAAGATTAAGTATTAGGCTAGTTATGAAGCACAAAGGGGGTTTAAAATGATTTGGTTGGTTGGTTGTTGGGTTGAGTCACGAGATCGTAGACTGAGAAGGTAATGGGAAGAAAGGAGTAGAGTAGTAAGACGTTTTGGAAAAGAGAATAGGTTAAGGCTATGCCATCCATTGGGATATGGAGTCATGAAAGGGGATTACTTGCAAATAACTAAGCAAGGCTTCCAGAGGGCAAGTCATCTACACTAAAGGATCTTTTTAGATAGATGATGGAATGGAACATTAAGGATTGAAAGTGAAAGAAGGAAAGCAACCCAATTTCTGTCTATAGATCAGGTCAGAGGTCATTTAACTCCAGACCTGCTTGGACATACTCAAAGGCAGCTTTCAATGGAGGGACAAAGGGGCAGCTTATAGATCGGACCAGAGGTCATTTAACTCCAGGTCAGCTTTAGCATGCTCCAAGGGAAAACATAGATAATTTTGACAGAGCCAGGGTCTGTAGATCAGAGAAGGACTTTGAACCTTCAATGCTTTGACACCAGCAAGAGATCTTAGAAATGCTAGCTGGTCACACAAGGATCCTAGTGGATAGGGCTAACTCTAATCCCTAGTGTTCCCAAATCTTCTAACTTAAACCCAACAAGAACAACTAAGCAGGAAACCCCGAATTCATACATCAACTAGCAGGCAATAACATCTGCTACACTGGTTAAATTAGCTGAATTTACTCTTAGATTCACAATCGACAGAAAACATTAAAGGCAAGGAGAGGAGAAACATAGGGTACCTAACAAGGGTAAATCCTATGCCATATTTCTAATGCAAGCCAGCAGAAAATGAAACAGTATGAAAGTGTAATAAACAACGTTAGAAAAACATCACCAATAGTAATAGACCAGGATCCTGTGAAATGTGCTTAATTAATTTATGCAAAACCAGTCACATACAATGAGCTCACTGGCTGTTACAGTCCAGACTTTTTCCTCCTAGCTTACTATATTACAAACTACTCTGCTACTCCCTCCCAAGACTATTCTAACAGTCAAACTGAATCCCTCTAAGAGAAATCGACAACAACCGAACAACAGCCTTTACAATATATTCTCGGGAAATATTATAGGAGAATGAATAATAGGAGTAGATGATATTCATTAAATGGATCTCATTAAGACAGAGTGGAGAAAGAGTTCATGCCCACTCTGCTTAATGGAAATTTGCATCGCTGTAAGTACTTTTTGTATGGTCAGGAAAACTCTGTCTGGCCATGATTGACCTCTGATGTTTCGTGAAGTCTTTTTGGCTGTAAGGCCCTCTGTTCTATCTTCTGAAGCAAGTAAGGTGACTGAAAGGTCTTCGGGTCTCCATGCTTCCATAACTGTAGTCTTGACCATCTTTAAGAAGTTTCTGTCAGAGTCATTAACTGTTTCTGGGCTCGAGGAGGCATGGAGACCGTTGTAGGAAGGTGTCCTTTTGGAGAATCGGTGCTCCGCTGATGTATACACAGATATGAATCGTCGTTGTGCTCTTTGGTATTCAAACTGCGCCTTTTCCTTTGAATGTGGTATTAAGCATAAATTACATCAATAATGAGCATTAACCCCCTTGAATCTCTTCTGTTGATACGCTGGCCGATGCTGAAATGGCCTCTCTGCTCCTTGCATCGCAGTTACTGCGATTATGATAAACATAGTGAAAAACCACTCTGGTGAAAGCCCTGCACAATGAAATAAATCAATTATAAAATCCAGGGACGGTGGCGGAAGATTTTCCGTGGAGGCCTGAGGAATGGTGGTAGAACTTTAAAAACAGCGGTTGTGGAGGAAACAAGTGAAAATGCAATGAACTGGAGTTTTGATGAGAGAATGAATGTGGGCCGTCCGATCAGTTTTGGAGGTGATGATAGACAGTGGGGATTAATGAATGGGATGACCTTTGAAAGTTGGGAGACACACAAAGGAAATGGGAAAATGCAACGTGAAACATATGAAATGGACCATGGGTGGTGGGACCCGGCATGGGCGGAGGGCGATTCATTTAGGACTGTCGGATCTCAGGAAGAGATCAACGACCATGATCCAATCGAAGGGGAGAGATGGGATGGGTGACAGTCTGATGGACGATGGTGTGATTAGTTCATGATTGTTGGAGTACGGATGGTCGAGATTGGATCAAGGAAATCACAATCGCAAAGGGCAGAAGGTGGCAGTGATTGGAAAATTGATTGCCGTTGATCAACATGGGAATCAACAAGTGGAGATGGCCGAAGTAATCGCACCTGAGGCGCAGAGGAGGTGATGATGCAATCGGGCGGCTGAGGCATGGAGCGCCGCTTGTCCGATCCAGATGATGCATCTACTAAAGTGGAGATTGAATCATGAGGGAAAATAATGGAGCGACTAGAGGAGCTAGATAAATCAATCGTTGGATCTAGGTGGACGGATTAGATCGAATCCTGTGATCGCAATCGAAATGAACAGAGAGTGGCATGGTAAATCATACTATACCGGTTGTGTGCGATACACTGTGCCATCCATCCAAGATAGATCATTGGTGGATGTCGCAGCATATCTTGAGCAACGATGGAGATTGTTGATGAGGAGGCCACAAGAGAAGAAGGGGGAGACATTTTTGTTCTCTCTATGTAGTTGCTTGAGGACAAGCAACATGTGGGAGGGGAGGACTGTAATGTTCCCAATTTTAGCCTCAAGCTAAAATGGAACATTATAGTGGCATATTTTTATTTTGATTAATAAAATGGGTAAGGAGACCCCTTAACCCCTTAGTGATAGAGAAATAACACTCCCTATGAGAAAGAAGGATAAATAAGCAGTTGAAATAAACACCTGATGGCGTGAACATGATGAGGACCACCTTGAGTTGGCCATCTTTGACCAAGTCAACAACACTGCCTTAGAGGGGTGGCTTGCTTGAGAAGACAATGCAATTTTTGGAGGGAAAGCATTCAAAAGTGAATGGAAACCCTAATTGTGGGACCTATGGTGAGAGAGAGTTCATTTTATTTATAAGAGAGAATATAGCAGCTCATTTGTTCATGCTTTGATTCAGAAATTTCGTAGTGAGGCCAAGGACTTGCACATCTGAGCTGTTTAGCAGGATTGCAGTGCACTTGAGCACTGGGGGTGTCCCCGGGAGGGGATCCCCCACCTCTTCCTCATGGGAGGAGATGATTTGAGCTGTATTTCCTCATTCCATCATTTGGCCAAGCTCACTCCTTCAGTTGCAACGTTATTTCTATAGCAGGATGGTGCTGTGTTGCTGGGGTGGCAGCAGAGGAACTCATAGAATCTTTCTTTACTTGATTTTTCAGTGGTGGAGTGATCTCTTCATTGGAGGAGTTGTAGAGAGGGCTCTTGGACCATATTTCAGATCTATGGCATCAGGCCACTCATTCACCATATCCCACTATGCAGTCACTTGGAGAAACTGTGTTATTCCATGAGGGCAGTGTCGAGGGAGATTCATGTGCTCATCAGGATGAGTGATTTTGAGTAAAAGGGGATTAGCCCCTTTTCCATTGAGGGCATTATCAGAGGAGGGTATCAGCATTTCAGATCAGCCACAGCCTCATATTCATTTGGTTTCAGTTGTAGTGACAACTTGTTTGTCACTATTGTATTTTATCCGGCATTTCTAGCAATCTCCCTGAGATTGGCTAGAAATCCCATATTGAGCCCATTTTCTTCTCTTTGGCCATTTTCTTGTATATTTTAGCTACATTATCATTTTTTATGTATTCATAAGTTGCATCTCTCATAGAGACTGCACAGTCACTACCTTCGGCATTTTGTGGAGCAGCAACATCTCATGTATTACACTGCTTATTCATTGGAGGTTTGCTATAAGAGCTTGAGGGCCTTGCTCCTCATGATATTTCTGTACATTCTTGCTGATATGTTAATATAAATTTGGATGTAGTATTTACCCTCTCATGATACATTCAGATTTACAAATTTTCAGATTGATGTTTTTCATATTGCTGTAGCTCACTCATTGAGCTAATTTGTGATGTACCTAGGGTGGGGAGATCTGTTTAACCCACATAGATCTATTGGTTTCAGCTCTCTTTCTACCTTTAGACTTCATATTATATGTATAAGAGGATCCCAACACTATACAACATTTTATTTGCAAGTATTTCCTTATATAGCATTCCCGTGGGAGGTATTGCAGAAATTCCTTGAAGGGAATTATTAGCTTTTGACAAGTTCTATTGGCAGAGTCTACTAGAGGGCCAGGTAGAATTTGGATGTCATCCTTCCTTGTGAAGGTGGCATATCCAGTAAATTCCCCTACAGTCAATCTCTGAAATAGTTCAGTTTTGATTGTTAATACTCCTGGAGTTGGAAAAATTGGAATATCTTAAGATATTTCCGATGGAGTAGAAAATCCCTCATTTGGGATATTACATTTTGGCCCAAACGATCTAGATTCCCCTGCAAATCTTCACAGTATTCCCAAAGAAAAATTCTTTGATACTAATATGATCTATAAACTGTCATGGATATTCCACTGGACATTTCGTCATAAAAAATCTGATAATATTATATTAAAAATCTAAAATTATACACTATTACAGTTTTTTTATATTTCTATATTTGTAAATCTATTTTTAATAGTGCATGCATGAAAATAAAAACTATGCATAAAATAGAGAATGGGAAAATAAAACCTCACACACATATTCAACACAAGACATGCTCTAGGAAACCCTTTCAGGAGAAAAACCTAGATAGAAGGTGGGGTCACTCTCCTCTCTTTCTCTGAATGGAAATATGGTTGTAGGTACAAATAAGTATGGCATGTGGCCCATGGGATGCTACAGTGCGCAAATCCTATTTGTGTGCTCTACCTCTTATCCCTCTTGGCTATTTTTTTTTATGCAACAAGCCCATAAAATACAAGAAAAGATAGATCAACGACTTAAAAATTATCCACTTCGAGGGTGAAAATTGCTTTACATTACATAAATGAACAATTATTGGATGATACAAATGACACAACCTCCTTTCTATATATAGGAGTCCAATGGGTCACAATATAATACTAGCCGACATAATAACAACAATGTAAGGGAACAAAAATAACAATAGTGGGATGCTATGGGGCACAATAATAACAATATGGGGACTACATGGGAAAAAAAATAACAATAAGGGGGCTATACTAACAATAACAATAAGGGGATACACTAGTATTATAGGGACCAAATATGCCCCTCTCCTTAAAAGAAGTGTTTTCCTCAACACTTGATTATCTTTGGATGCTTCTGTATAAAATTCTCATCCTCCCATGTGGAATATTCAGCAGGTAAGTTCTTCCACTTGCTGAGATACTCTGAATTGATCGATTTCGTATTTGTCAAGTTCTTTTTTCCGTGACTTCTTCAGAACTTATTTCACTGAGATGTTGATATTCCCGTCGTTTCATTTGATTTTGCACCAAATTTAGGTTATCCTTTAAGAGTTGGAGAAATTTTTGTTGATGCTCGAAGTGATCTTCCATTGCTTGATCATCCATATTAGCTTCCATTTCATTTTTTGTTACTCTTTGCAAGAGAAAAATTTGTTGCACTTGGTCTTGTAATTTTGATATATCATGTTGCACTTCTTCCTCTTCATGAGTCATAGTAAAGCCTTTCTAGGGCTTAATGGGTGCTGAATTCTTTTTAGGGGCCATTTTAGAACCCAATACTAATATCTATGCTTCAATATACCATTGGAATCACTTCAAACTGATTTTTCAAACAATACTTATGCAATTTAAAAAACAGAATACACATGTTTTTCTTTCTTTTGAGGAGCAAGATATTGAAACTGATGTATCTCTGTAATTTTGAATCCTCAAGATTTTATCTTCTGTCATTCAATGTCCCTATAAATATTCTTTCCAATGCCATAGGTCAGACCTAATTTTTATTCTTCAAGAAAAAGTTATTCCCAATCTCCCACAATTACCTAATTATGGACTAGTTCAGTAGAGAAAAACTTGTACCCATGCCACGTGTCACTATTTGCTCCTTTGGCTCTAAAATCGATGCACAGAAAACTATAATCCATGTTATTTTGGCCAATTTTTACAAAATTCCAATCCGATGCTCAGAGAGAGAGAGTTATGACTATTTTACCAAGGTCATCTCTTTGAGATGAAATTCAGGAGCCTTCAAAAACCCTAAATTACATGGATCATATCTCCAAAAATATTGCAAACCAAGATCTTAAATTTTTACACGAAGTTCCTTAGGATTTCTTCGAAAATGGGTTTACCTTTGTAGAAAAAAATTTATAGCGCAAATTCCAAGATGACATGTTTGAACCAGCGAAATGTTATAATCCAAAGCTTTGATACCAAATGTTATGCAACCAACTCACAAAATAGAATAAAAGATAAAACAACGACTTAAAAAGTATCCACTTCGAGGGGGGGAAATCCTTTACATTACATAAATAAAAAATTCTTGGATGATACAAATGAAAAAACCTCGTTTCTATATATATGAGTCCAATGGTTCACAATATAATCCTAGCAGACATAACAATAGCAATGTAAGGGAACAACAATAACAATAGTGGGATCCTATGGGGCACAATAATAAAAATATGGGACTACATGGGAAAAAAATAACAATAAGGGGGCTATACTAACAATAAAAATAGGGGGATACACTAGTATTATAAGGACCTAACATTTTTCTTAACTATGGAACATAAGCACTTGAAAGAATGGAATTTGTTTTCCTCCTAGTGGCCCTATTATAACATAATCTGATAACCTACTAGTGGTTAGGTTAGACTGACTCAACTCTTAACCAAAGTTACAATATTGACTCTTATAGAGTCATATCAATCATAATGACATGGCTAGTCCCTTTTCAATGAATATTGGGGGCTTATGTGGCAGCCTCTTGAATTATGGTGGTGAAACTAGGAAGATCAACTTTTGAGTGGCATAACTTTCTCTTACGAACTCTGATTGACATGATTATTACGTCGTTGGAAAGGTCCATGTGAGTATAATAGAATGAAAATTTGTTATGCTAAATTAACAAATCCCCCCCCCCCCAACCCCCCAAGAAAAAAGAAAAGAAAAAAAAGAAAAGAAGAAAAAAAAAATTGTTTGATGCCTCAAAATGCTCCGAGAAGGTTTCGGCCCCTGTTTTGCCAAATTGGGTCTTGCCAGTAAAAATGGTCCCATGATTTCACTCCACTTTTTCCACTCTAAAATAATCAATATGGATGGAAAACAATATAATTATCCAATCTGGATCATATCTAATTGAGTACCAAGACAAGAAAATCGTAACATTCCCTGGTTGATTTTCCATGTAAATAAAATAAGACCAAGGTCATGACACACATATTCCAAGTTGAATGTTGGGAAAACACTTTAGTGGGCATAATTTGTGATTATGGCTATGGAAATTGGAAAAGTAAAAGAGGCAGTAATCGACATATAATTATGATAAATAAGGAAAATAGTAGAAAAGGAAGGTGAAGAGACACAATTTTGTATGCAAGGGAAATTAAAGGAAAAAGGAAGGAATATGAAGAAAAAGGGGACATCAATGATAAAAAGGCACCTAAGAAATAGTTGACATGTTTTTCCTATATTTGGAGCAAGATATAATTAATATGTTTCATTTTTTAATGAATTGGACCGTTGGGGCCCTTGTTTTGAAAAACCTTGTTTTGAACGTTTTGAATTGAAACAACGACCAGATTTTGGGATTGCGGAACGAGGGCACATGGTAGCCGCAACCAAGTCGCAACCACATCAAACGGCGGAGCTACCAAGGTTGCGAACGAATAGGCACATAGCGGAGGAAACTAGATGCATAAGTACAGATAGGAGAAGATACAACAGAAGAACGCAAGCGGAACACACAGATAATCAAAGAAAATCCAGAAGCAGCTGAAGAAGGACATAAGAAGAACTAACAGTCGCGACAGCGGGTGAATAAATAGCCGTCACCCGGAAGGAAGGAGAGAAGAAAGCGACTGAAGGAAAAGAAACGCATGCTGCAGTAGGAACCTAGATTATGGATGAGGTCTCTGTAGTTCCTAGGGTTCTATTGATGTACATCTCTGTTCCGCAAGACATATGTATTAGATTTGTAAGCCCATTGCAAAGCTATGTAATTGGGGATTCGGCCAAGAGCTTAATATAATTGCAGGTTACTGTCTATTTGTGTGATTCACATGCATGTGTGATGGTTGAGATGCTTTAAAATTTCATTTTTCTAATATCTGTATGCTCTCTGAATGTTGTTGCGTATGTGATTCTATTTATGCAATCTAATCACTGATAAGAATGAATTGCGGATCCGTTCTTTGCCATTGGTCTATTCCCCTCCTGCATGTGGTCGCGGCACGCCTCGAGTGAGACTCTCTACTCTCCAGAGTAGGGTGATAATGCCAGCGTGATCCTAGACTACAGCGGATTCCTGTGTTGGCCACAACTCCTGAACCTGGGTCTTGCCCACGAGATCTGATCACTCGCCAACAATGGTTCCGTTGCCAGGACCCACATGATATGAGGGGATCTAGACCATGGTATCGCAGATCTTCGAAGGGGAGATATGGCGATGGTGGGATAATCATTTAGACCATTTCATTGCTCAGCAAGTGGAGTTGACTAAGAAGGGGGAGGCAGCGATCAAGGAACTCATCCTTTTCTCAGATTTAGCCGGTGATACGTACAAAATTTTCTAGGGAAAGTTCCCTACCGACCTTTACAATTGTTTGCGGAGGTTACAGATGAAGGTGCCTCGAGATGGATCGCGGAAGATAAACCGTAGGTGGGCGCACAGAGATCTGGTGGCTCTGCATCGGTTGAACACCGAGTTGACCCACGCGGTGGATTTTTGGGTGGAGACCACGTTGGAAGGATACATTGTGGAGTTTGCTGCTGAGTGCTATCAATCCTTCTCGAAGGCCGAGGCTATCTTCTACTCTGGGCTCAGAGGGAAGCTGCTTAAGGAGATTCCACTGTGGATTAAAGCTCTGATGGTGGATGAAGGGTTGATAGAATTCCACAAGACGAGTATGGAAGCGTAAACCACCGGTGCTGGGGGAAGGGTTGAAGGGACTGATGCTACGTAGAATGTGACGTGGGGAGTGGGGAATGGATGCTGAGGCCGCAAGGACGTTGAGGGAGGGACGTGCACATCTGCGGGCACAGATTGCCGATAGGTGGCGAAGAAGGGTGATGCGAGATTTGAAAAGATGAGAGATCGAGAAGAAGAATCAGAAGGAGGCACCTCAGAGGGTAGGAATTATGGACGCGAATTCCCAGGGATGGGAAGGGACCGCTGTGGGAATACGATGGGTGCATGGGATCCCAGCTAAGTGAGCAAGGGAGATGGTGACTGACGAAGATGATGAAGGTATGTAGCCCGAGGAAAGTTCCGATGGTGAATGGTACGTTGTGATGCAACAGTTGTTTCAAGAGAAGACGACATTCAGTTCTCCAGGCTGCCATACTCCCCCTAATCTGCATGGCCAAGATTCCTACCTTCCCCTGGTACTTTATCAACCTTTGAGTAATATTTTCGTTAAATTCCAAGCATTGAGTCAATTGCACAGTAGTTCAGTGTCGACGGCGACACCCGTTAGTAGCAGCATCACTAGTAGTATTGCATTCCCAAGTGGAACAGTCACGCAACCAGGACCCGAAGGATTTATCCTGGTCAACCCGCCGCAAGTGAACATGGCTGGGGCTTTTACCCGATATCCCGAGTTCTCGGGCTGGGGTAATGATGATGTAGAGCAACACTGGTATCTGTGCGAAGCCATTTGGAGGGCTCAACAGACGCCGGACGTAGGGAAACTAATAGAGTTCCAAACCACGCTCAGAGAGAGGGCTCTGCGATAGTTCATCGAGTGGTCCGAGGCCCACCCGAACACCATCATTACGGACGTGAAGCGGGATTTTTTCCGGGAATTTAAGCTTCCCCAGACGGACCAACAGGGTCTGTCCGAGCTCTGGGAAATTAAACAGAAGGAAGGAGAAACCACATGGGATCTAATGCGGCGATTCAAGGACGCGATCGGGAAACTCAGTTACCCGATCGATCTGAACCATCAGAGGGACTGGTTCATCAAGGCTCTGCTTCCCTTGACGTGAACCCCCCTCACCCAACAGAAGATCGACAATCTGCAGGACGCTTTGGAGCAGGCCATGAAGATCGAGGCCATGGCGGGCTACCCTTAGGAATATCGGGGACGGCCGGCCCCGCAGGATCCTTCCTTGGTGGGATTGCAGCATTAGATAGCTAGCCTGACCGAAAATCTCAGGGAGATATAGCCGGTCAGAGTAGCCAGGCCGAACGTTTGGTGCACTCATTGCCTGGTCGAAGGCCATGTCGCAACTGAGTGTCCTCGGTTGCGTGGCGTGGGGGTGGGACCCTCAGTCGCGGAAATTCAAGGGGGGCCACCCACGAGGGGTGGCGCGGCACTAAATCTGCAGGTGGTATACCAGCCGCAACAGCCTTATGCGGGGTTCCCCTCCTAGCTCAACCCAGCCGCCACGGAGTATTGTGAGATTTTCCGGACGGTGGGACATCCGCCCCAAATGTGCCTGATCCTACAAAAGTATTCCAATGTGCCAAACAATGTATATTGTGAGTTTTGCGCTTCCACGACTCACAACACGGAGCAATTTCGGGCTCTCGATGCACTTGCGGACCGGTTGGATCGACCCTCCTATAGGGTGAATGAGGCTCCTAGAGGAAGAAAGGGCAGGGTGCACAGAGGCTGTGCTGGGGGCCGCGGGCCGGTGAAATGCTATAAATATGACCAGGAGGGCCATGTGGCTCGTGAATGTCCCCTCCCTCGCCGTCCGTGGTGTTCCCAGTGCCGAGTAAACACCCATGCGACAGAAGACTATCCCGAGCTCATTAAAAAGTGGGAAGAACGTGCACGACAGAGGGGCACGAATTTGGTGAATGTTGAGCTGCGGGCGTCCACGACTCTGGCCATGCAGAATGTCGCTATTGTGATGAGGGGCGGTAAGAAAATGGGGGAGGACGCTTGTGGAAAGGAGCCGGCCCCAGTTGTCAGGCCAGCATCCCCGCACCGGGTAATCAGACCCGAGGCACAAAAGAAGTATTTTCAGGAGGCAGTTGAGGCATTTTCTCAGCTGCGTGAAGCGGAAAGCCTAGAGGCACCCCTGCTGACAGATCTTGGGCCACAGCATGCCCTAGGAACCCTGATTGAAGAGTGGCTCCAGCTATTCTTCAAGATTGTTGACAGTGCTGCTCTGCGGCAGCATCTCAAGTGTACTTTGGAAGGGGCACTACAGGGGAGGACAGGATTGGGGGAATCGGTGGACACAACCCCCCAATCGGTGCAACACATCAAGCGAAATAAGCGACGAATGGGTAAAGAGTTTTGGCTCAATACGCAGGTTGGGGGATTCCAAATCAGCGACACCATGCTTGATTTAGGGTCTGACGCCAACATCCTACCGTGCAAGACGTGGGAGGCTCTCGGAAAGCCACAGCTGGCCTACTCGCCCATCCAACTCAGAATGGCGAACTAGTACTGCATTCTTCCGATTGGCCGACTCAAAGTTGTCGAGGTCGACATTGCGGGGGTAAAGACTTACACTGATTTTGAGGTTATTGATATTATGGGAGACAAGGATCCTTACCCCGCCCTGTTAGGCATTGATTGGGCTTTTGAGAATTATGCTATCATCGACCTCAAAAAAGAGCTGATGATCTTTGAAGATGGGGAGGTCCAGGTCACTCAGCCTCTCGACCCATATCAAGGCCCGAGGTATACCGAGACGGTGGATAACCGGGAGGATGCTCAGATGATGGACCACCTCTACTAGATGACTACAGGGAAGGGGGAAGACTATATTAACCCGACCGCGACTGGCTCTGTTAGTTGGCGGAGTGTCCAAAGCTCGGAGCTAGGATCCGAACTCACATGGGAAGACTAGCAGCAGGGGGGGTATGAGACCAGCACGCGGAGATGTGCTCATGTTGGTTGCGTCAATTAGATTGGGGCTGAGTTCAGAGAATACCCCACCCTGTCAAACATGCAAGATGTCAATACCTTTATTGCTAAGGTTGAGGACATGGTGCCGGAAGGGAGCAGACTACCCCTTTTGGACGTTGCACTACAGTGTACAGTAGCCCGGTGGTGGAAAAATCACCACAATACCTTGCCGCGGTGGAGTATTGTGGCGGACGCATTGCGGGCGTGGTTCAAAGAAGATGAAGGCCCTCGAAGCAGGCAGCGGTACTCTAGGACTTCCAATCCACAGGACCACTTGCGGACCTGTGAGGAGTAGTGGCGAAGTATAGGATACTTGGAAGAGTTGTGGGCTCATCGGTTTGTCCACTCTTTAGACACCATCCCCCACGCATGGTACTTGGAGGAAGAACGGAAACGAGGGACTAGTTCTTGGACGGAAGTCGCACGCAAATTTGCACGGTGCTTCTCTTTCGCGGGAGACACAGAGTTGGAATCTCAGGCATTGCACACTATCAGGGCGGTACTTTTTTTCTGTGATCCGTAGACTAACGGCTGCACGCTGCCCGCCCGTCCTGAGGTCATGCGAGAGTTGGTTTGCCAAAGGATTGACGGCGATCTAGAGGACGATGGTCTGGAGGACCTGAGGCACCTGTATTTCGAAGAGAAGGAAGGCGAGCGGAATATTAACGAAGAGCCGGCCACCAAAGGGGTCCATTTACAGCCGCTGAAGACAAAGAAGCTAAACATCGGTATGGAGGAGAAGCCTAAGTTGGCTACAGTGGGCGATTACTGGGACGAAGAGACGACCAAGGAGATTTTCAGCCTCCTGCAGGAATATGAGGACTTGTTCCCTTCGTCGATAGCAGATCTGAAGGGCATCAAAGGTGACCTTGGCGAAATGCGCATCGTGCTGAAACCGGGTGCCAGGCCTGTGAAGCACCGACCCTACCAGTTGAACCCACGGGTTAAAGAAAAGGTCAAGATGGAAATCGATAAGATGCTGGTCGCGGGTCTAATCTTTCCCATGGAGGAAGCAGACTGGGTGAGCCCTATCGTCATCTAGAATAAGAAGGACAAGACGGAGATACGGGTTTGTGTCAATTATCACAGTCTGAACAATGCCTGCATTCATGATCTATTTCCCACCCCTTTCAGTGACGAAGTGTTGGACCATGTTGCGGGGAACGAAGCCTACTCTTTCACTGATGGCTTTTCGGGCTACCATCAGGTGCGTATTGCGGAAGAAGATAAGTCAAAGACAACATTCACCACCGAATGGGGGTCGTTCGCATACCGCGTCATGCCGTTTGGCTTGAAGAATGCTCCGGTCGTGTTCTCTCGGATTGTCATTGCCGCCTTCCGAGAGTACATTCACAAGTTCATGGAAGTTTACATGGACGACTGGACTGTCTACAGTTTATTAAAGAAACACGCTACCCTATTGAGGGTCATGTTTGATCGGTGTCGCCAGCTGCAGATTTCCTTGAACTTAAAGAAATGTATTTTTTTCGTTCCGTTCGGCACGTTGTTGGGACATGTGGTATGCAAGCAAGGGGTCTGCGTCGACCCCGCCAAGGTTGCGGTGATCATACACATGGAAGCCCCCGAGACGGTGAAACAGTTGCAGGCATTTCTCGGGCACACGGGATACTACAGGAGGTTTATCCGCCACTATGCCAAGATCACTGCTCCGTTAGAACAACTTCTGCGGAAGTTCGTCGTCTTTCAGTGGACGGAGGAGTGTTGGGTAGCCCTGGACACCCTGAAGGAAAAGCTGGCGTCGGCGCCTGTTCTAGTTCATCCAGACTGGGATAAGCAGTTCCATGTGCATATCGACGCTTCCAGTGTTGCACTTGGGGCTGTCTTGGCACAACCCGACGATACAACAGTTGACCACCCGGTCTACTTCGCCAGCCGCAAACTGTCCAGTGCGGAGAAGAATTACACCATGACCGAGAGGGAGGCGCTGGCGATGGTGTACTCTCTTCAGAAGTTCCGCCACTATCTTCTAGGGGGCAAGTTCAAGTTCTTCACGAACCACTCTGCCCTGAAGTACTTGGTCAATAAGCCTGTTCTGGAAGGACGGATTTGCCGTTGGCTTCTGCTATTTCAAGAATTCACGTTCGAAGTAATCGTCAAGCCCGGGAGGTTGAATGTCAGGCCCGATCACCTATCCAGGTTGGAGACGGGGGAGAACGACGGCTCCCTCGATGATCAGCTGCCAGACGCTGACCTCTTCCGAGTCGAAGCTGTACCAGATTACTTGGCCGACATTGCCGCCTATCTGACCACGGGGCAATGCCCTCAAGATTACACCCCGCTCCAGAAAAGGCATTTGGTCGTCCGTGCCGCCGACTACCAATTGATCGCAGGGCAGCTATACAAACTGGGCCTCGATGAGGTTTTGCGCAAATGCGTCCTTGACCATGAATGGGAAGCGGTAATGTGGGAATGTCACAGCGGTGTTGCGGGAGGGCATGTGGGTGCGAAACCCACCGCAAGAAAGGTGCTCCAAGCTGGCCTGTGGTGGCCGACAGTACATACCGATTGTAAGGCCTATGTGAAGCGATGCGACGTCTGCCAGCGGACGGGAAGGCCCTCTCACCGAGACGAGCTTCCGTTACACCCAGTGCATGTGTTGCGGCCGTTCGAGAAGTCGGCTGTTGATTTTGTGGGCCCCATAGCCCTGGTCGCCACACACTCCAAGGCCCGGTACATCATTACCGCCACGGATTACCTCACCAGGTGGGCTGAGGCAGCCGCAGTACGCGACTGCACCGCGGATACTGCCGCCCGGTTCATTTTTGAGCACATCATTTTCTGGTTTGGCTGCCCGCGAAGTTTAACCAGTGATCAGGGTACGCACTTCATTAATGACACGGTCAAGACACTGCTGGACACCTTCATGGTTCAGCATCACAAGAGTAGCCCGTATCACCCGCAGGCTAATGGTACGGTGGAAGCCTTCAATAAGATTCTTGAGAAAGGCTTGACTAAGATTTGCAATGCCCAGCGTGATGATTGGGACGAGTGCCTATCAGCGGCCTTATGGGCCTATCTGACTATGGTGAAGCGCTTGACCAATCAAACGCCGTTCCAGCTCGTGTACGGCCGGGAGGCTGTGATCCCCGCCGAGTTTATTGTACCAAGCCTGTTGATCGCCACGTCTCTGAAGTTTTCGGAAGAGGCCTCCCTCCAGGAGCGCCTCCATGAATTACAGGAACTGGATGAGGCCCGCTTCCTGGCCGAATTCCACCAGAAGATTCAGAAGGACCGGCAGAAAGCGTGGCATGACCACCACATTAAGAACAAAACCTTCCAGGTTGGAAGCAAAGTTCTTTTATATGACAACAGGTTCCAGAAGTTCCCAGGCAAGCTACAGATGCACTGGTTGGGACCCTACTTCGTTATCGAGATTCGCGATTCCGGAGCTGTTCAGTTGGCACAGCTGGACGATACAGTTCTTCCTGGGTGGGTGAATGGCGCACGCCTGAAACCCTACCAGGAGTAAGTACCTTTCATTTCTCATCAATAACTCTCGCACCCGAGAGCACCCGTAGCGTAACATAGTTGAATAACTCTCCCGCAACCGGGATGAGCGTAGGAGGTATTCTCTATTCATAGGTAGTGTGTCAATAACCGCTCAGTTGCGGGGGCCGCACCGCAACCGACTGTGGTCGGGGCAGCGCCTGTCCAGCGTGTCATCCCTGTAGGATCTGTACCAGTCTCCACGTTAGTCCAGCTCAGTCCACCGATGCACTTGTGTCAGTCTGTAGGATCGCCTAGATCTTCATCATTAATTACCATAATTGGCAGTAACCGCGCTGTCATCATTTGGCCATCACCCGCAGTAACCTCAACCGTCGCGTCCGCCCATTTCCCCATGCCACCGTCAACAACTGTCACAGCACTCATTGGCATGCGCTCGATCGCACGATTGTCGCAGAAAGAATGCCAATAGGAATTAACTCGTTAAGGGGTCTCATCAACTCCACTCGTGCCAGGTGCTGACATAACTTGCATGGACACCAAAAGCACGAGAATGCTGGACTCGTTCGAATTAGCAATTGCAGCCGCACCAGAGCCATTGAATTCTCAGAACGCACTGCACCAGGAAAGGCGTCCAAGAAAAATTCTACAGGTCTATCAGCGCCGGGCCAAAATTCCGAAGGCCATCCTAGCCATCATTGAACTAGAGCTTGACCCTCGGATTCACAAGACCGAGTCCCTTGTGGAAAAATATGATAATGCAGCCTTGATTGATGCCAACCTCTCAAATGCTACCGAATTTTCGTCCCTCCAGCGGCAAGCATACATGGAACACTACTACACTACGGCCGGCAACCCTGCCAGCCACCTTTCACCAGAGTTCAGGGGCCTTCAGCACTCATCCCTGATGAACTTGAGAAATCTTCCGGTTTTTGGTACCACAAGACCGGTTCTACAGTGTACACACTTCCTCCTCAGCTGAATTCAGAATGGGTCCTTGTGGCTGACCAAGGAAATTCCCATTCACGTCGATGACATTCATCTCCTCATAGGGCTTTTGAAGCTGGGCGCAAACGTCTCAACGGCCTACCAGAACTCCTCCAAGCGCGCATGAAATTTGGGCGATGCGGACCTCTATGCGAAATATGGCACTCGCAGGGGGGGGAAGGGAGCCAAGATTGACCTCATTAACAAGCCTGAGATTCGAGTCGCCTCTTACCTCATTTCCAGCAAGACAATGAGGCATTACACCAAGGGCGAATGCACTCTTAATACTATTTCCATTGCTGAGCATTGTGTCCAAGGCACCAAACTGAATTGGTGTTCCTTCTTGTTAAAAGAGCTGTTCGATGCGTGCGAGGAGAATTATAAGCGCGCAACTACTTTTATTTATTGCTACTTGCTTATTGCTTTTGCCATGTGGAAATGGCACACTCCACACATCCGGTTCCCAGCAAAGATCCCCGAGGGCCAGCCCCTCGCGATGAAATTCACTCCATGGCAGGTCTCAAATGACCCCAGTACCAAACTGGTGAATGCAGATGCGTTTCGGTCTTGGTACCGGCTAATGGCGGATGTGGTGGCATGCCAGCAATGGGTGCCCAGGAACCTGTTGGAAGAATATAGCGAGCAAGTGTGGTTCGGGGTAAGTCACAAGCATACTTACCTCTGACCTACTTGCGTTCTGGCAGAAACCTTCCGAATGACGCCGCTGAAATTTCAGTTGGACGATGCTACCTTCCATCGTGAAGTCTGTTCATGGCTGGGGGTCACGAAGCACATGCGGGACGGGCTCCCCAGATACAATTTTGACAGGATGGAACCAGTGCAACAGCCTGCCGAGATGGAGGTGGCACCGCCATCACAAGAAATCCTCGAACCGCTCATCCCCATCGTCCGCCACTTCAATACCCAGGTACGGAATCTCAATGCGGTGGCTCAGGTCATTTCTAGCGGTGCTGCTCTGTTTCCTTTATTTTCTGAATTTCAGCTCACTCGCTCCACTTCGCACCCCTGTACCGCTCCGCTCACCTCCCCCATCCCCACTATCCTGTTTACCTCTGCTGATCCACTCACGACCCTGATGGCCGAGATGAGCGGGCCTAGGGATCCACCCAAGGCCCCTCAAGCTAAGAGGGCCCGCACCACCGAGGCAAATCCGGTGGTGGACCTCACTGCTGATGATCCACCACTGCCCCCAAGCACAGGGGTACTGATTCAAGAGGAACCCCTCATCGACCCATCCGAATTCATCAACATTCGCTTGCCACATACCCCCACCACACTGTCCATCGCTCCATCCACCGTTCATCCGCCTGCCACTTCATCCGCCCCGTCTAATTCCTCGGCTACGGTGTCTGACCCCATTATCCGGGAACTCATGGGTGGGAACCTTGGGGCTGAGCTTGACTCTGGTGTTGCCACAATCATACCACCGATTGACCCAGCGGTCGAACCCCACCCTCATTTCACTGATATATTCACACAGCAGCTGCGTACCGGGTCTGATTCTGCCGAGGTTCCGCCTGAGGCCACAGTCCCGCCATAGTCCCCCCACAACCGGCCCACATTGATCAGAAAGCACTACCAGATATAAATATGGTTGACTCTGCACATCCAGAGGCCACGCCTTTATCACCTCCTGAGCATGTCAATAGATCAGTTGCCGGTGGGCAACCGTTGCCGGAGCGAATGCCGACGTAGTGCGCTTCTGGGACCGCCACCTTCCAGCCTGAGAATCTAGCTCAGCTGTACTTACTGATTCAAAGGGCAGCCCAGCAGGCCGAACGATTACATTTGGGACTCCAGCAGAAGTGTGCCGAGCAGCAACACCAAATTTCCGCGCTTACTGAATAGCGCGACCAACTCTGCATAGCACGGGAGCAGATGGAAGCAATGATCACCAATGTCACCCGGATGTTCTCCCAGTTTTGGCCATCCCTAGAGCCTCATTACCCCCTGCTGCCTCCCGAAATCGCTGCAGCCAGCCTCTCTGAGCAAGCTATCCACCTCCGAATCACTGTTCAGGAATTACACCGGGAGAATCATGAGCTTCGTGCAGCGTTAGCAGCCCGTGCAGAGCTGGCCGAGCCCGAGGTCGACTATTCAGCCCAGGTGGCTGCCAAGCAGAGCCAGGTAGCTCAGATGTAGGAAGCACTTCAATCCACGGCACGAGAAGCCCGTGACCTCATGAAGGGCCTTTAGAAATGCTCCCTGGCCCTCACTGTCAAGACCCAGCCGATTTCAGCCCAACTCCAGCAGGTTTCAAGGGAAATTCAAGAGGCTACTGACCCCGCTAGGCTGGATCAATTATATGCCCAGGCTGATGAACTTGAGGCACAGCTCCAACACACAGAGGCTTGTTCGGCGGAGGCCAAACGCATCATTCGTGAGTTCCAGCTGCCCCTTCAATCTAGCGCCCGGGCCATACAACAGCTCGCAGCAGCAGCCGAGACCCAGATCAGCACAATGTTTGGAGTTGTCCCAACGCCCATTGAGGAAGCTGCTGTCACCAAGCTCACTCAGGACACGGACTCGCTCATCCAGGGGTGGCAGCAAGCCGTGTCAGCTTTTACTGAGCTCCATGCTACAGCGTTCCAAAGGGTCCCGGAGTTGGGGCCCTTGTTTGAACAGCCGCCTGAAGACGCACAGCAAGGACAGGAACAAGCTGAAGGCGCACAGCGGGAACGAGCACAGGATGAAAGCACACAGGGCGAACAGGGCACGGGGTCAAGTAGGGAAATGGAGGTAGAAACTGTAATTTGTGATTGACTCGGGGACGAGTCAAGGAACTGTGGTCGGGGCCTGTTGGGGCTCTTGTTTTGAAAAACCTTGTTTTGAATGTTTTGAATTTGAAACAACGGCTAGATTTTGGGGTTGCGGAACGAGGACACATGGAAGCCACAACCAAGTCGCAACCACATCAAACGGCGGAGCTACCAAGGTTGCGACGGAACAGGCACATAGCGGAGGAAACTAGATGCATAAGTGCAGATAAGGAGAAGATACAGCAGAAAGAACGCAAGAGGAACACACAGATAATCAGAGAAAAGATAGAAGCAGCTGCAGAAGGACATAAGAAGAACTAACAGTCGTGACAGCGGGTAAATAAATAGCAGTCACCCAGATGAAAGATGGGATGATTCCACAGCAGAAGAGAGAAGAGAGCGACTAAAGGAGATAAAACGCATACTGCAGCAGGAATCCAGAGCATGGGTGAGGTCTCTGTAGTTCCTAGGGTCCATTGATGTAGAATCTTTGTTCCGCAAGGCATATGTATCAGATCTGTAAGACCATTGCAAAGCTATGTAACCGGGAGTTGGCCAAGAGCTTAATACAATTGCAGGTTGCTGTCTATTTGTGTGATTCACATGCATGTGTGTTGGTTGAGATGCTTTAAAAATTTCATTTGCTTAATATCTGTATGTTCTATGAATGATGTTGTGTGTGTGATTCTATCTATGTAATCTAACCACTGATGAGAATGAGTTGCGGATCTGTTCCTTGCCATTGGTCTATTCCCCTTTTGCATGTGGTCACAGCACGTCTCGGGTGAGACTCTCTACTTTCCAGAGTAGGGTGATAATGCCGGCGTGATCCTAGACTACAACGGATTCCTTTGTTGGACACAATCCCTGAACTTGGGTCTTGTCCGTGAGACCTGATCACTCGCCAACAATATTCAATTTCCTTTTCAAGGTATTTTTAGAATGTAACAGATATAATTGTTTCAACATAATACCACTCATTTCATTAAGATGGTTCTTTAATTGGGGTAGCATGTTTTATAAGTCTTCACTTTCTTTGGATGCCATATTTGAGCTTTTATGAGTCACGCTGGAAATATTTCTTGTTCAACCCTTTTTGATATGATAAAATGATAATACTTGTCTTTATCACAAATTTACAATCACTTGAATATGTCTTCCAATCAAAATATATTCCACTTATATGTTACATACCTTTCAAACCCTCATTGGGATACTATTTTGATGGATGATGTTTATCATGATATATATATATATATATATATATATATATATATATATATATATATATATATATATATATATATATATGAAATTTGGGCCCTTTTGAGTCTAAAATTTCATATTGTACTTTGATGTGAATTCTTTAATTCTTTAATTTTTCACACTTAGAAACTTAATTAAAATATTTATAGAAAAAATGCTAAAATGAATTTCTTAAGAGTAATTTTAAAACTAGTCAAAAACCATAAATTTCACAAGATATAGCTCTTTTAGCTAGAATTATACAATCAAGTTAGAAAAATCCCTTCTTTTCTACGAGTGAATAGAGTAGGCTAACAAAAAACGAGATGTTTACACCCTAGATGCTAATGTTAAATATAAATATTGAGACATGCATAAAAATGGCCAATAAAAACCCTGCAACAATTAACAAAACCTAAAAGGTATAGATAACATTACAAACCAAAACCCAAAGAAAATAATAACTTTCTTAATTCCAATAAATGAAATACACTTGTAGAAAAGGAAATAATGACTTTGGCCACTAAGTGCTAGGGTTCTTCAGATCCTTTATCTGTGGGCCGTTGTGGATTTTCTCTTCTCCTAGTATGCAAATGGGAAGAAAATGTAGGTCAACTAAAATGGAGAGCTCAAATGGTCTGAGATCAAAGCTTCCATGATGAAAAATGATCATCGTTAAATGGTGAAGAATAACCTCTTTATCTATAATAAAATGTTATATTAGTCTTGATATGGTCAAAT